>OMKY01043918.1:1870-19081 GCA_900302395.1 Bregmaceros cantori
TTAAGGGGGGGGGGGGGGGGGGTGAGAGTTGACAGAGTAATGCTGTCAAAATGAGAAAATGGCGTTTGCGGGAAAAAAAATAAAATAATAATAAAATAATGAGTGCTCACTGCAGATAAGAGCTGGCAGGTGGAAGTCTGAAAGTGGTTCTAACTAATGTGGTGTCCGAGAACGAATTTAAAACAAACCAGTACTTGTCCATGGTGTAAACTCCCCAATTCAAGTTCAATCCAGTATGAGGGGATAAGACAGCAAGTTTCAGAAAACACTGCCTAGTATAGAAATTATCAGCACGGTGGTGCAATGGTTAGCATAAAAAGGTCCTGAGTTCAAATCCCATCACGTCCTTTCCGTGTGGAGTTTACATGTTGTACCCAAGTAAGGGTTTCCTCCGGTTTCCCCACCACCAAAGCATGTTCTAGAACTTGTAGTTAACCTGCTCCAGTCACTGCCCCTGGCCAAGGCACTGGCTTAGAATCTGGAGTTGGCTCCCGGGAACTGCACTGCGGCTGCCCACCATTGCTCAAGGATAGGAAGAATTTCACTACATATTTGTATGTGTGGCTATATAAAATAAAAGTACCCTTTATATTAAAGCAACACTGTGAGACAACTAAAAATATAAAATTGCAGATTAAAACTAGAAGCACTCAGAGATTGCAAACCTGCGCCGTAGTTGTACAGAAAAATACTTTTAGTGTTAGCCGTATGTGTGGCAATCCACACATCCGCGTTAAGCGCCCAGCGATCTATCTGTAAATTGGTGATTAGGATTATGCTAATTATAGGCTACAGAAACGCACAAAAACTGTACAAAATTTCATCCAGATCCGTGCACAACTTTTTCAGTTATCCTGGGGAGACAAACTTAACACTACCAAAAACATAACCTGCTTCGCAGCGCAGGTAATCATCCACGCCCTGATGTTCCATAATTACAGGATGCTGCAGGTAGTGGTAACTTCCCCTTTAGCTGGCAAATCCACTAAATCTATAAACTCTATTCTTGCATCATATCAATGCTGTTTGTAAGAAGCAACAGAGATTAGAAAGCGTGACAAGGAATCCAACAGAGCCGAGGGGTCCAACACCCTCTCGTTCATCTGGGATTCAATCCTGTAAAGCAGTGACTCCCCAGCAAATTTAACGGAACTCTTGTAAGCAAGAAAACAGGCTTACAGGAGGGCATGTCATGATGCCCGCGTCTCCACGGAGGTCCGACTGGGACCACCTCGTGATCAGGCACGAAAAATTCTACCGGTACCATGGTACCAGCGCCGTAGAGACACAAATTAAGCGGATAGATGCATATGCGCCCCGAACCCTCCAGCTCCCTATCAGTGTAGTGGAGCAGGAGGGTCGGGTTGGCGGCCGGCCGGAACAAGTCCCCCAAGGAAATGATATAGCTACGACGTCACCATGACAACAGGACGCCACTCCATGAAGAAGCTCACAGCCCCGTGGCCGAAATTGTCGAGGTAATTTAAAATCTAAATCTATATTTACTGCACCTATAAACATTTTGACACTAAAACCGAGCTAAAACTTGGTGGATAACTTTGCACAAGGGAGGCCGTCAGCATGCGCTGGGCCACTATAAAACTCCACTCTTGTACATAAAAAAAAAAGGCTGATCAAATCAAACAAGGAAATGCTTGATCAAGAGTGACACATGTTGTGGAGATCTATAGAGATTCTGCTTGGTTCCATGAGAGCAACCTTATGGCAGTGAGAGGTTTTTCTGCCGATTCAGTTCAAAGTCGACTGTACACTCTAGTAGATTCTTCACATTCCATTTGTGACTAATGACTGAAGAATACTGCACATCCGCTTGTCCCTGCGCTCTCATCCCCCTATCATACTAAAGCTGTCAATAAAATAAGGTGAAGTGGTGCTTGCACTGAAAAAAAAATGGGAAAACAAACTTGGATTCTGGCAGCAAATATCTCGATATTTACTGATGATGGCATCTGATAACTCCCAAGTCAGTTTGCCAACACTCTGGCAGAGATCAGTCTACTGAGTGCTAAAATCAAGTGACTGCCATTGTGAGCAGGGGTGTTGTTACACAGGAGTGCTGTAGGCAGAGTTCCAGTCCCGTTCGAAAGTATCCTTTAGCTGAGACTGGACTGTGGGGCCCGGCCCCTCAGACGCTGTCTGGTCGACCACCAACGCCGAGCCGGCCGTGTGCACAAAGTAGTCGCCAGACCAGTTGGATGTTCCTGGGGAAACGTGCCCACATGGAAGTCAGCACCGAAGAAAGTATACTTTGCTGAATAAAAAGAAATGTTTACAAAAGGAGGCTGGCCCTATGGTTCAGTGGGTTAGATCGCACCAACTGCTAAATTCTCATTCAATATCGCCCTCGCGTCCCTCATTCACACTAACACTATCAGTAAAATGAGAAAATGTCCCTTACCATTATCCACCCCGCTTCACTCACCGTTCTGCATAAATATTGATGAAATACATACCAATACGACTTCAAGTCACCAATATAATCACATGTTCTTCTGGACCAATGGGATGGCTGAATTCACTCGTAAGACCGACGCAGCAGAGTAAATAGAACGTGTTGTGCAAATCATTGACTTGTGCGTTTGTGGGGCACAGGTCCGCACCAGAACATTTGAGTTTGGAATAGCGCATCACAAGTTGCCACCAACCTTTTTAAAAATGTAGTAGGCGCATGCTCCCACTGAATAGACAAGTTAAAAAATAAGTCAGAATGCAGCAAAGTGACTGGCACTGGAATTCCTCTTACAATTGTACTATAAGGAGAGTATAGTTAGAGAAGATAGTTAAACTGTGAACATGTCTTACCAATATAGGCCACCTTGTCAGTGACCATGTACTTGTTGTGGTTGACCCTGGCGAACGGTATTTCCTTCTGGCTGGGAGTGGATGGCACCACAAACGTCCTCTGGAGGGGAAGAAGCCCAAAGATTTGTATATGATATTGATACTGTCTAGCACGAATGAATACAATGAAACTGCTCTTAAGTTTGTCTTAAGTTATTTTTTGGGTGCAAGTGCCGTTTTTCATTTCGTTATTGAGAGAGACAGTGAAAACAGGGATTAAGAGTTGAGGGAGACATTGCAGAAAAGCCGGAGAAGGTATTTGAACCGGCGGCGCTGCTTGGCCTGTGGACTGGGGGGATGCACAGTCTAGTCACACTGCCACCAGGTATATATCACTTCCTTGTGAGCGTGTTCTGGCCAGTGTTGCCACCAACCTGACTCCGCCCACCTCCATGTGGGGGGCGTCTCTTTGTTGCAACAAATAGATGGCCCCCGCACGGGGTTGGGCAGAGTCGGGTGGTGGGACAGAAAGGCTAACGCAAGCCAAGAAACAATTAGCCAAGTAAACTGAAATCGGCCACTTCGGACCACTGCAAAAGGAACAACCACGTGATGGATTGGGATAGTGCAAGGATCGTCACCTCAGATAGCAATAGATATCAATGAAGCAAGAGAGGACTCCACCAACAGACCCGAGGGATCGTACACCCTTTAGTGCATTTGGGATTCGATCCTGCAACAGCCCCCCACACAAGAGTGGGTGGAGTCGGGTGCGCTGCTCAGGGGGGAGCGAAGGGGAGGGGAATTCGATTTTATATGTATGTTTGGTTCTATATGTCGTTGTCTTGCATGTTTGTCTTTTAATTTCTTGTGACCATCAATCAGTCTGTATAAAAAAAGTAAAAAACAATTTAAAAAGTTGAAGAACAGTAGCATTTTAAGCCCAAAGATGGTATGCATTTGTATGGGGGCGAAACGTTCCGTTTGTAAACACAGCGATGGAACGGACAGCTGATAGTAACAAGTTGGAGTAAGACCGCTACTGCAGCCAGCCCAAAAGACAGTCTTGACAGTCCATATACTGCACGTCAGCTCATCGCCACGTTCTCATCCCTGTTTCACGCTAATGCAGGCTTGACCAAGGAAAGTGACATACACTTGGCGGAAGTGGAAATAACGCATAGAGCTTAAGTGGTAGTGGACACACCGAGCTACATTTTGGAGATTTTCTCGAACTAGCGCTTGACGGATGGCAAAAAATGAAAATGACAGACGCACCACTTGTATGTCCACATTGCTCTTGTGCTCCTGGACAGCAGCCAGGGAGCGTAGGAAGGGCAGCATGATGGGCGACGAGCTCTTCCAGAGGCTGATCAGCAGTCGCACCTTAACCCTCTTCTCATAGGCCACGCGCCGCAGCATGGTGTCAATGTCCTGCCAGTATCTGCAGAAAACAGGATGCGCACGTTAAGGGCGGAACGATTATTAACCTGAAAACACATCAATATTGCAAACCTTTTTAATGTGTCATTTTCTCCAGGTATTCAAGATTGATTTTAATTTGCCATATTGAATATACATGACGGCAGTACACATGGAATTTTAGTTGGACATGGAACAACTCTCAAGATCAACAGGTAATGAACAAGGTCAACACAAAAAGAAAAGCAGCACATAAGTTATAAAGTGGCATTGGCATGCACATGTAATATGTCAAATATGCATTCAGTCTAGAGGTCTTGGTACGCAGCACTGTAGCGCCTTCCCGAGGGAAGTGGGGGCAGATTGTGTACCAACATTTCCATTTTAGTATTACGATGAGCCTACTCTTCCGTGCTAGAATGTAAAATTGTTCCATCCTTAACCCTTAATTAACAGTGTACAGTATCCAAGAAAATGACTGGGGCCATGATTAGGGGTGTGGCGATTTGAAAATTCCCATTGTGATGATCGTGGTCCCAGAAATCGCGATTGGCGATTTGATCGTGTTCAAATAAGTTGGCGATTAATTGAATTGTTTATCATCGATTAATCGGTTGCAGCTCTACACACGTTATTAGCTTAGATAATTGTCTGGTCGACGCAAAGTCCAAGGAGGTTAGCGTAGATTCCATAGCTTCACTACATCAAACTCCAACTGCACTCTGACTGGAACAGCACACCATACGTGTGCAGGGTGTGGGTGTCTTAGCGACAGCGCCACAGAGCCAGCACTTGTTGGTGGTTTTTTAGTGTTGCATTGTGATAGTCAGGCGTCGCGGCTTGGCGGCGGCAGACGTTATGGTGATATCATCGTGGTCAGACAAGAGCGATATTTGCAAATTTTGGGCACAAGCGCCGTTTTTCATTCTTTATTTAGAGAGGTAGTGACAGGATTAAATCGGAAACTGGGATGAAGAGTTGGGGGGAGAAATTGCAGAAAAGCTGGAGACTGTATGTGAACCGGCGGCGCTGCTTGGCCTGTGGCCTGGGGGATGCGCTCTCTAACCATTCTGCCCCCCAAAACATTGTTTAAAAGTGTTCCATTATTGATCTATCCATGGTAATATGGTATCAATTGGCAGCAGATGGCAGCTTAACTACGTCCATTGCATTTGCCTATATTTAATGGACGTTAAGTGGTAGGGTATACCACTTAACCTATACATCACTGTACGTGATACCACCTAAATGTCTGACGCCGCCAAGCCGTGACGTTACGTCACGTGCAACAGCCCTATTGGTGTTGGTAGACTAGTCATACTTTTTGGGATGTGCAAACTCCATGGTGGGAAGATAATTCATGACGGCGATGTAGACAAAGTCCTCAGCGTTGCTGATAACAGACAGCACTGCATCCAGGTCTGAAGTGCGGCCTTCAGGAACCAGGGGAGGAGGAGAACTCTGGAGGAACAAGGACACCTCAGTGTTACAAACTGACATGTTGAGTAAAAGAAACTGTGTCACCTTAACGGCAGATTGTATAATAATACACACTCATAGAGAGCAAACCTGCGCCAAGGCCATGGGGTCACGAATGTTAAAACATATAGACGCTGTTATGTTACATATAGGCTACAGAAATGCACGAAAATGTAATCACTTCTTCAGTTTGTTCACTCTTGGTGGTACCCGGTATTATAGATATAAAAGAGATATAAAAATACATATGTTCACGATATGCCAGAGGTGGGACACAAACCCGGGTCTCCAGCTTGGCAGACCATAACTGCTACACTATCTGAGCTGTGTTAGCCCCATGCAGTAGAGTGGAGCCAAGTGCTGCGTTTTGCTGCAATTTGTAAGCATACAACAGTAGTCAACCTAGACGCTATTATGTTGCTACAGAAATGCACCCAAATTTTATCACATGTTCCCTTCGTCATTTCCAACAACTGTACAAAGGTAATAACTTGGATTTATATAGTGCATTTCATGAAACCCAAGGTCACTTTACAGAAGAACAGCGCATAATGTTAAGAGATATCCCAGAAACCTGACAGAAGCATCTTCTTCTTTTGTCGCTTAATGGCGATCAACTTCTTTCTTTTTGTCTGTGGCTCTCACGCCAGTGATCGCAAAGGCCTTGGAGAGGCTGGTTCTAAGCCACCTGAAGGAGACCCCAAGCTAGATCCTCTGCAGTTTGAACCCGAAACAGTGGCTTATTAATTAAGCCACCGTACGCAACTACTGGTTATTTCATACTTCATCGGCATTGTTCACACAACACATATACTCTGTCACATGTAAGTTGTGTGCAAATTAAAATTGTACGTAAGGATTAAAAAACAGATCAGGGGCAGGCCTCGTGGCAGAGTGGTTAAAGACGCTACTCCAAGGCAGCCCCATCGTTAGTGTTGTTGCTGTGGTTTGAGATCACAGTGTATGCAGCGCCGTGAGATCGCTTCCCGTCATGGTCAAATCGGTTATATATTATCCGGTTGTCCCCACTCTCTCATCCACCCCTTCACATTAACACCGTCAATAAAATGAGAAAAGGGTCATGCAGTTGTCACCATACATCTTACCGACAAGTAGACGCTGGATTTGGTGCTGTTGAGTGCCAGCTGCATGGGCGTGTCCTTGTTGTACGCTGTGGAGAAGGTGCTGGGCCAGGTCTGGGGGATCTTCGCGCCGGCCTCTCCCAGAAGCCAGTAGGCCTCAAAGATCTTGGACAGGTCCTCTGCCAGACAGGCACAGTCATACACCGCCGCTGCCAGCTCCTTCACCTGTCAGCACACACAGAGTAGTGCACCCACCGTCATACAAGCAGAGGAATATAGGCACCAACTGTGCATTCACACAAGGAGGCAACAAGGTATAGTTATATCAGTATTGAGTTGAGTATTTTGATTTTACACTGTGATTTGATAACTTTCAACTCATTTGATTGACACTTTAATTTTTCACTTTTTTTGAGCCTGCTTAATCCAGACCAAATGAGTCACGTGTCACGCATGGACAATTTATTTCTTCTGGCTTTAGCCCAACCTGTGGTATGCAAGTATTGAGAGTATGCACACTATTGAGCAAACATCCCAACATTTCTGGCAGAATCTGGACGGTACCTGTGTGAGTGAGCGCCAGTCCATGTTGGCGCTGCCAATGTAAATATGCTTCTTGTCAGCGATCCAGAACTTGGTGTGGAGCACCCCGGACGTCAGCTGCAGCAGAGGCACGGGCCGCACCGACGCACCTAACAGGAAGGTGGCAAAAGTTGAACCGGATACCGGAGAGTTCCCGGAACACCCGTTTTTCCAACAGGACAGTGCCAGAGACATAGGTCAAATGTCAAGTTGAAACTTGGCCCAGCTCAGTATGAGTGATTAATTATTAGGTTTAAAGGAAAACAAGTCAAAACTCATACTGAAATATGTTCTTGTCGGCGAGTCGATACATAGCAATTGTACGATTTTTACTCGTTAGCCTGGCAAACCAAACCAAACGAATCACCCACGCATCGCTCGAACGTGCATTTGGGTCTGGAGTAAAGAAAAAAGCACAGTAGGCATGACAAGTAGGAAGCACCTCGTCTCGCAGAGAGCCTACCTCAACGCGGTTCTGATTGGTCGGCAGGAACGGAGCGGAGGATCAGATTTTTTTTATTCGATGGACTCCAGACCGAAACGCACGTTTGAGCGCTGCGTGGGCGATTCGTTTGGTTTGGCTTGCCAGGCTAGTAAAGGGGCGGATGAGAGAGCTGGAACTAGCGGACATGCAGTATATGACCATGAGGGGAAGCGATCTCACTGCACTGCGTGTGCTGTGTTCACAGGCACCAGACCTTGAATGTGGCTGGCTCAGCAGCAGCGATCGGACCCACTGCGCCACGGGGCCAGCATCTGAACTTGTGAAAGAATTGACACATATTGCTGATCCTATGACTAGTCTGACCTTTGCCGGACAACACCTTGAGGTTGGCAGGTTCTTTGTAGTCATGTGCGGCATTGACAGCGATCCTCATAGTCAGTCTTCCTGCTGCGTCCGACAGCCTCTGGAGCATCTCCTCACCCTAGGTCAACACAAAGCAATAAGCTATAGCCCCATTTACATGGACACTTTTTTGGATCTGATTACATTTGGGCCGATCAAATACAATCTGCTTCAGCTTTATGCGTGAACACTTTCCAATCGGATCCATATTTACGCCACGTTTACATGATCAGAGTATACACACACATGTATATATATATATATAAATAATATATTCGTCGTTAGTTTCTGAATTTAAGATTCAACATCCCCGTAGGAAACCCCAATATGTTAGAAGGATTGCAACTAACAATTATTTTGATCATCGATTAATCGGCCAATTCACGATTTAATTAATCTGTTATTTTTTCCTTACGACTATCAACATTTTTGAAATTATGATTATTAATGATTATTATGAAAAATGGAAATAACATTTCCATTTTTTTGTATTAGCACAGAAGCGCCTACTCTTCCAACTTATAACATATAGGTTTTTCAGCCCAACATGTTATCTTTATTGTATTACATGCATTTCTGTGGGCCGTAAGAGTGTCTAGTATCCAAAAAAGGTGGCTGGGCCATCGACTCTGGGAATTGAGGCTGGCATTGGGAACAACATAGATTCAAGACGTTTGAGTGGAGATATGAGCAAACAAGGAAATCGATTGATCGCCAGTGATTAATCGAGATGGCGATTAATCGAGTTGCCGATTATTTCAATAATCGATTACCACCGATTAAACCGGTTGCAGCTCTATATGTTAGTATACATGGACAGTTGCTGCGGACCAGATTGGCTGTGGGGTGGTGCGTGCCGGTGTCCTCGTTGGTCAACGTCCAGTAGAAGGAAGCGATGTCCAGAGTGCTGTGGGCCTGGTTGATCAGGTTGACCCAAGCCTGGTAGATGGACGGGTTGTTGGTGCTGGAGTTGAACAGCAGGCCTTCTGGGATGCTCTCCAGCAGAGTTATCCTGGTTTCATCAAACACATTTAGGGAGGGATTAATGTTCAAATTCATTATGCTAGTACAGAGCTGGGCAAACTTTAATCTGGCAAGCCAGAACAAATTAATCATCTATGTATCGCACGCGACTAGAACGATCATTTGGTCTGGATTAAGCAGGTTAGAAAAAATTTGTGTCAATCAAATTAATTTATGAAATCGCAGTGCAGTGGCATGGAGGCCGACGTCTCGATTTGAATTTGGGCGACAATCTGATTTGTCTGCCTGGTTGGTCCATACCCACCAGACCATCTAGTCGCGTGCGATGCGTCGACGATTCATTGGTTCTGGCATGCCAGGCTAGGCAAACAATGGAATTTATCAAATCTGGAGAATTAAATCTAAAAAAAACAGAACAGGCTTGTTCCAGTTGGTGCAGCGTTGCACGTTCTCCCCCCCTTGCCAACCTTTCGGCAATATCTTCCCCCAATCTCTTTCGTCTCACTTTTGAAGTTAACCCCGTCAATAAAATGTAAGATGGCACTTACGGCTTAACTGAGAATAAAATTACTTGAAACAAAACGGAACAGACGCAATTGAAGGTTCAAAGTTACCGCTGAACGGACATACTCCGTTCTCTCTTTTCTTCTGCACAACGCTACATACATACAATATCTCAAGTCACCTGCAGGGGTCGTTGCAGTTGCGGGGTATGGGCAGGTGGAGGCGAGGACTGGGGTGGGGGCTGTGCTGAGTGGAAGAAGCCTCTCTCAGCGTCCAGAGATTCTGGAGAGTCAGCGCTAGCAGCAAGCACGTTGCCACACAGGCCAAGGCCAAACCCCATCTGTAGTACTAGGCAACACAACACAGGAGTAAATCAACACAAAAATAAATACTATTAGGGCTGGCCCTGGTGGCATGGCGGTTAAAGATGCTACTCGAAGGCAGCCCCATACAGCATTGTAGCTGTGGCTTAAGACCACAGTGCATGCAGCGCCCCGAGATCGTTTCCCCTCACGGTCGTACACTGCACATCCACTAGTGCCCGCCTCACCCCCCTTTCACAGTAATATTCAATAAAATGAAAAAAGGAAATATTACGTGTAAACTTTGAGACTCAGAAAAAAGTGCAAAGAAAAAATACATCTTTGAACATGAAATGTGCAGAAAATGTCTTGAGTTTCATCATTTTGTCTAACTGCGCCCCTACACACATACACACAGATCAGTGTGTGTAAAAGGGGAAGAGGGTGTGCCTTGTGTTTCTGTGAACCAATTTTCCCTAGTGTGAGTGTGGCTCAGCCAGACTCCCACCCTGGGAAAGTCACTTGATGGCTAGCAAAACTCTTCATCAGTGTCGTTTGTTGTGATGGAAAAGACAGTCAATCAACCCTTAGGTGCTACGAGGTCACATAGTGAATAACCCGCCAATGTGTTAATTAATAGAAATTCATTCAAGTTAATAGTTGGTTAGTTTACCATCTGAGCTCGGACGTGGTCTTCTCTTTTTGGCTGTGTAGGGTCAACCTGATCAACAAGCAAACATCAAGCAAAAACCATGCTGTTAGTAAGAAAACACCAACAAAGCCGATATGATTCAACAATAGACGAGTTCAGTGGTCAACTGCGGCAAAATCTGGCTATTCAGTATTCCACACACACTCCCACCACGTTACTTAACTCATTCAATACCAGGCATTTTCAAATTCAGCACGTCCCAGTGCCAGGTTTTTTTCAACATGTGAGGTTTTTTTCCCCAGACCCATAGAAAATCAAGTTCTGTGTCCTTGTTAACAAACACATAGCAAAGGAAACTTCAGACTTCCCTTTATCATCACAATAAAAAACAAGCTTGTTTCTACCCGTTTCCATTGTTTAGTTATAGCCTCCAGAACATGGGTGGGTCACTAAAAAGTGCTGATTTCTGACAAAATCTTGAGTAAATGCAGGTGCAGTGCCGACGGTGGCAGCTAGGTGGCTTTATAGGCTGCCACTATACGCTCCGTTCATATGGTGTTAGAGGTGGCGTATGGCGCCTTCTGGCGGTCAGAGGTACCGCACCCAATCTACTATCTGAAATTGCAGTATGTTCCATTCCAGATCAAAACGTTCTCGTGCGGATCTGTTCCCCCCCATACACACACACACACACACACACACACACAATTTAATCATTCGCGGGACGCAATTAATTAACATGGGGACGAACAATTTTTGGCCTGGGGACACCCCCGGGACGTTGAAAAAAAATCACTTGGCTTGCCCAGCAGCCAGGGCAGGTTAACCACGGAGTGCGATCTGCCATGTGGAATACTGGTATTATTTCGGAGGCTGTTATTTTTCTTGAGTCGACTCGAAAAAACGTAATAATACATAATATTTTATTTTTTATTTGTTCTGTTTGCTCAAACATGTGAAAACAGAAAAGTGTGTTTTATATCCTTTAATTTGACTTTAACTTAAAAAAATATATATCTATTTTTTGTTATGTACATTTAAAATGAGTTAAATCAACATGATTTTCTTGAATCTATTTGAAAGTAATTCAAAAGTAATCTGTTATGTTTAAAATTGGGTAACGGGATTACAATACAGATTACAGGTACAGATTACAATTTTCAATTAGTAAATTGCGACTGTAATGGATTACTAAAATGTTCAACCCTATTGCCGTTACCGAGTACGACTGTTTTTATTTTTTTCTATAATAGTTAATGAATTCTCATATTTATTGTAAATTTATTTACATCCTCAGATTGTTAATAAAACATTTGCATTGCAATTAAGAGTCTTTACGATTATTTAATGCATGGAAAATCATGTTCAATCAGTCCACTCTACTAAACGCAACTACAAAACCGCAAGGCAGAAAATAAGAAAAACATTTTTATGTTGGGGCAAAACCTTTAGCTTTATTTAGAGATTTTTAACAACTTTAATGTATTCATACTTCTCGATCGATTTATCAGTAAGACAACTCAAAATGTAAATAAATGTAAAATAAAAAATGCAGAAAATTCGGGACGGTTGGGGGATGATTTGGGACAGTTCAAAATCTTTTTCGGGACGGTTGTGAAAAAAGTTCATTTTAACCCTTGGTGCCAGCGCTCCGTTTGTTTAGACTCTCACTGTACTATAATGTTAATGTTTTCTAAATATTTCTCTCTGGCCTCCTTTTCTAGCCTTTCCCAGTATATCCCACATCCTTTCTTAGATTTTATCACTTTTTGTTATTAATATTTTACACATTTTAACACTTCTTTCACTCTCGAACCGTGTCTCTGTACACTCTAGGCACACCGTGAGAGTGTAAACAAACTGCGCACTGGCAGCAATATGGCTGCCGCCCACCTGTGACGCCATGTGCAACAGCCTGATTGGTCCCAGAACAAGCACATTTTAGAATGCCGTGCATTTTATGACAAATACATCCACTAGTAATTATGAATAAAAATAATAATAATTTGAGCTTTTTAAATTACAAAATAAATACAACATTTTCAATCTGATTGATTTTTTTTTAATATATACATTTCATCCCCTGTCACCCAGATTACTGTCAAGAGCATACAAACAAGTGTTCTCACCCGCTCGTACGGAACAACAACCTTCATGTTGGTGTGTGGAGCTCAAGTCACTGCGGTGTCAAAGTCACAGCCTGATGACAAAACAAAGAGACAGTTGTGGCATTAACTTCTTCATTTGGTAGTTCACCATGAACTGCAGATAGAGCAAGATGTGTGCTAATCAATGTTGCCACGGTTACCTCTTCTTTTTTATTTTTTACATCACAAGCAAGTCAAGACATGGTACACATTTTTTTTCTTTTGAAGCACAAGAACAATAAGGCAAAAATAGGTGGTGGTCTCTTCAACCCCTTTTCTGACTAATCATATCCAAGAAAGATGAAAAAACGGCGCCTACGCTGGGAAAAAAAAACTAAAACAAAACACACCAACACCCTATCTCCCTCTCACCCGTCGAGGCAGGCAGTGCATAAGTCATTTTTTCTGACATTTTCTAATTTTATTGACAGTGTTAGTGTGAAGGGGGGGAATGTGAGAGTAGAGAGGAGCGGACGTGCTTTATATGGCCGTGATGGGAAGCGATATCACGGTGCTTTGTGTGCAGTGATCTCAACCCACAGCAAGACTATGTATGGGAGGCTTGGAGAAGCGGTCTTGCCCGATGCTCCACGGCGGGGCCAGCCCTACAGTTACTTCTAAAAAGTAATCCGACAACTGATACTCTTGGTTCCTCTTAGAAATAACCAAGTTGGATTATTGACTACAAGAAATGACCAACAAAGAAGAAGAGGAAGACCCAGAAAAAGGTGAACAGACGTCAAAGAGGAACTGGCACGATGGAAGGATGTGGTGAGCATGGAGGACCTCAAATGACTGAGACAAAGTGTGGGAAAAGGAAAAGAGAGAGAGAGAGAGAGAGAGACAGACAGACAGAGACAGACAGACAGAAAGAGAAGGGGGGTGAGAGTGCCCTCAGCCAGCTGGTCTTCAGGCTGGCCACTACCAAAACCCCCATACCACTAAAGTTATTATTGTAAATAATAACTTTATATTATGTACTAAAGATATTATCAACAAACAGAAAGATAACCAAATAAAATTAGAATGCTATTTGAAACTAAACAGAGACTGCTACACACTAGCAGAAAACCTGACTACAATCAAAGATCCCAAACTGTGAAAGGCCTTAACTAGATATATATTAAGTGACCACTGACTAGCGATGGAAACAGGTCGGCACAGTCAGACATGGTGCTCTAGGGAGAGGACAGAAAATGTACACTTTGTTCCCAAGGAAAGATGGAGACAGAGCTACACTTCCTATTGTACTGTGATGTATATAAAGACATTAGGCAATCATACTTCCCCCAAATCTCACAGAAATACATAGCATTTGAGAATATCCCTGACGAGGCAGCACTGCAATATCTCCTAGGAGAGGAAAGTGAATGTGCCAAGTTGATAGCAGCACAATATGTGTCAGACTGTGAACGACTGAGGAACAACCAGTGGAGAGGAGAGAGATGAACCTTGACTGTTTGCTGTGTATTATATCTTGGTTATATGTATGCTTTGGCAATGTATGATGCTCATTGCCATGCCAATAAAACCTCTTTTGATTTGAGAGAGAGGGAGACAGTGAAGGGGTGAGGGAGGGGGAGAGAGAAAGACAGGGAGAGAGTGCGAGAGAGAGAATTATTGACTACTTTCTTGTTACAGTAACTTTTATTTTTATCCTTTAGTTAGTAACCTTAAAAAAGAAAAGGATTTTTGCTTTACTGGAGGGAGGTTTTATATTTTACTTCATGTATGTATGTAGAGAGAGATAGATATAGACAGTGTAATAAAATGTATACAATATTTCGAGTGATTTCTTGTTCTATTTTTATGCCTTTATTGTGTTAGTGTGAAAGCGGGATGAGAGAGTGGGACAAGCTTTTTTCATCTTCATTCGATAGATTAGTCGAAAGCTGGGTTTAAGAGATCGGAGGTAGACGCCGCAGACAATCCAACAAGGGAAGGATGCTGCGGTAGACACAGCACCATTAACATGAATGGCGGAGTGTTGGTGTGGTGTCCATAACCGTTCTGCCAACGACACCCCTATATTTCAATTCAAATTTGATTCATTGTGCAGCTTTGACTCCTGGTGTGCAATCCTCATCTTTTCAGAACAGCGCAGTAAACATGAGCTGTCACTCTGTGTGGCCCAGCTGTGTGTGTCTGTGTGTGTCTCCATGTGTGTCGGCTCATCACAAAAGGATGGTTCTAGAAGAGCACAACAACATTGAATATCTATACACAACTTCACACAGGCCAACGACAAAACAAAAGCTGACCACTGGAGTCACGTTTGAATGTAAACACACAGTCTATGTCTGAAATCGCGACCTATTCCCTATATAGTGATATGGGGCGCACGCCCTTTTGTAGGGGTGTCCGAATACTCCATGTACCCAATATAGTATCCCACAATGCCCCGCAAAAAGTAGAGAGCATTGATGTACCCTAGCCCAAGCAATATATCCAACAATTCATTGCAAGACGTATTTAAAATGCCCTAAACTAACACAAACATGGCATAGCGGGAGTGAAGAGCGACCGACCATGGCAAATAGTTAAAAATGTACATAATTTTGACTTTCTGTAATGATTGTTGAAATTTATAATGTCATAATAATCTTTATGGGTCTGAAATCTGTGTTGTTGCTGTTGAGTGCACTATAAGTGAGAGTAGTATATAGGGACACCATTACGGCTGATTTTCTTTTTCCTTGTCCTAGTTTCCGCAGCTATGTTTCTTTTATTTGGCACGGGTAAAGAAAGATGTGTGCGATCGTTCGCATTGCAACTTCTTTAATGTCACTCTCCATGATTCAAGGAAGTTGATGCAGCCAGTCTGTGGGTGTTGCCGTTGTCCGTTGTGCGTTGTGCTAAACCTCTCAGCCATCTCATCTTTTTGTTGCATTATATTTCTGTCATTTATTACCTGAGCCGGGGCGTAGCCGAGAAGCAGGTTACATTTTTAGCTGCGTTGGTTTGTCCCCTCGATAACTGAAAAAGTTGTACACGGATCTGGATGAAATTTTGCAGTTGTTGGAAATGACAAAAGAAAGAACTGATTAGATTTTGGTGCATTTCTGTAGCCTCTAAGTAACATAATCATATTTAATCACCAACTTACCGATAGATCGCTGTGCGGTCACATGACTAGACTTCCGGGGAAATGTAGTTGGCATGTTCGCCAGTGGCGTCAATAGCAATCATGCTACTCTACAAAGACTTGCATTGATAATGGGTGGCCACACATACTGCAAGCCCTAACAGTACTATGTTTTTGTACCACTACGGTGCAGGTTTGCAATCTCCTAGTGCTTCTAGTTTCAAATGTGAAAATCAAAAAAAATCCTGAGTCCATAGTGTGCTCACATACCACTGGTGGTACGCTTACCACAGTTTGCGCACCACCGCCTTATCTGTATATGCTGCCAGTCAGTGGTCAATGTTAGTACATTTTCTATAATGGACGAAGATTAAGACCTCCCATGCTGTCTCTTGGCAACACTGTTTTATTTTTATTTTTTCTTAAATACTGAAACGAATACTGACGATTAATCTGTACATTTTTAAATCAAAATCGGAATAGTTATTAGCGTGAATAATAATGATTTGTATTATTATTATTAGAAGTTTGCAATATTAATATTGCAAACCCTTTGATGTCCACGTATTGCTAACATTTAAATTTCTTTCTTTCACAAACTGCAAAGGCCCCGGCTCCTAACCTCCTCGCCCGCTGCGGCTGTTAATACCCCAGGGTATAGGCACGGGCCGACAACTATCTGAATCAGTACTCAAAAGTATCGGAGGGGGGCCACCAGGACAGCAGCATGGATAAACACAACAACACGTGTCCGACCAAAGTATCCAGTGCAATGACACCACAATAATGACACCACAACCACAATCACCGCTGACCATCAACAATACCACAAGTAGAACTCACCATGGGTGAGATCACCACCCAACGCCTAAATTAATGTAACTGGCAATTTGTCCATTGTCGAGATGTTGATTTTCATGGTGCGATTATTCCAGATAAAATGATCGTAGCAAATTACGATTGATCCGTATTTAGTTGTCTGCAGTAGTAATTTGAAAAAACCAACAACAAAAATAATATAATATAATTTTTTTATGTGTTGTCTTCACATGACCAAGGGGATGGAATGAGATTGGAGATCTGCTGCCCTCTAGTGACTAACATTTGTTATTATGATCAAGGTTAGAAACATATTTACATTCGCCTAAAAAAAAGGGCAGCATGCCATCTAGTGGTGAAGGTTGTTATTATTATATGCTCCGCATACAATGTCAGACAATGTTTGGAGTGACCGCTCAGACAATGTCTGGGGTGACCGCTCTCTTACTACGAGAGTTCCTCATTGACTCTCAGACATCACGAGGGGTCTGCTTTACATGCCCC
>OMKY01044083.1:3463-22616 GCA_900302395.1 Bregmaceros cantori
TGTGGTTACACTACGCTCTAAGCCACTCTCACGCGAGTGGCTGCTCACCGACAAATACGTTCCTGGGAATTACCGAGTGACTAGGTAGTTTCCCTGTGACTAGGTAGTCTCACTGTGACTAGGTAGTCACCTAGTGACTAGGTACTTTCTCTGTGACTAGGTAGTCTCACTGTGACTAGGTAGTTACCTAGTGACTAGGTACTTTCTCTGTGACTAGGTAGTTTCCCTGTGACTAGGTAGTTACCTAGTGACTAGGTACTCTCACTGTCACTAGTTACCTAGTGACTAGGTACTTTCCCTGTGACTAGGTAGTTTCCCTGTGACTAGGTAGTTACCTAGTGACTAGGTACTTTCACTGTGACTAGTTACCTAGTGACAAGGTAGTTTCCCTGGCTAGTTGGATGAATTGTGACTCCAAACACGTTTTATATTCTGAATCTTGCCATTTACGGTGGCGAAAGCAGTCAGTTGCTGCGTGAATGTCTAAGCCAACACCAGTTGGGTTTGCACACATAGATGGAATTTAAAGAAATCGACTATTTATTTTAGGCTTGTTTTCATTTCACTTTATTTACAACCATGTTCAGTTTGCAGCCTTGGTTAGTTATTTTAGTCATTTTGCCTTACTTTTGCTTTTACTTTTTCAAATGAATGATCGTCATACATTTATCCATCCATTCATTGACATGCTATTCCTGTGGTCAGGGTTTAGCTCACCTCCTTGCTCGATCTCACTTCCAGTCGAGTTTGCAGGAGTAGTCATGGCCGTAGTGGTTTCTGTGGTAGTTGTAGTCATAGGTGAAGGCAATTGGATGAAATCCGTTAGTTGTATTGCCCTAGGATTATTAGGTAAACTCATTTCTACACATTCGATTGTGATATTTGAGGCCAAATGGCAGTGTAGTCAAGAGGTCTATGGAAATACAATGTGAATTAAACACAATATAAATAAAACCGTGAGGAAGAGGTAGATTTATATCGTTAGCTAAGAAGACTGCCTTCTGAAACTGTCCAGGGAAGGACAATGGATGGACATTTATATCCAAGGCTAATTGCATTCACTTGGACTGTTGCCGTGCTGTGCATTGCCTCTATATAAAACTGTGCTAGCCTGGCGAGCCAGAACCAACGCATCGTCCACACGTCGCACATTGCTGGACGTTGCATTTTCAACGTCTAGCGGTGTGCGATTGTTGCGATGCGTTGGTTCTGGCTCCCCGGGCAAAAACTCTGCTACAGGCAGAGACTGTTCAGCTTTTATGGTTGTGTGTACTAGGGCTGTGCAAAAATCGATTTGAAATCGAAATCGGATTATTTTGTTCAGAGAATGTTGAAAAAGTGAAATCGTCAAATCGGATTTCCTTTTTGACATTGATAATGATTTTATATATATATATTTTAAAAATATGAAACTTCTAGTTTTGATATTTTTCTCAAAAATATAAAATTAAAAAAATCAGAAAAAAATCGAAGATCGAGTTTTCGAAGACACAAATCGGGATTTTATTTTTTGGCTAAATCATACAGCCCTAGTGTGTACGTATCACCGGGCGGCAACATGAGGCTGATTGTGTCAGTTGTGGAATGAGGACAATTCCTTAGTCCTTTCAACATGAACTCGATGCGACCAGACGTCACAAAATGTTGAGAATGCGAGCTAAACTGACAACTCGGCCCATTTTGAACAATCAAATGGTTACAGAGCGATTCATTATTCTTCACTATTACCTAACTACCACCACTTACAGCAGAATGTACAACATGGGAATGACCGTGTGATCACTGCAGTTCGTCTGTTAATTTACCACATTGTCCATTAGGTGTCATAGTAAAGAAAAGGTAACGAATGACATTGCATTATAAATTGCATATTGATACATTTGTTATTAAACATAGACATATCTATGAAGATAGTTCCATGTTTGATGAAATTACATTGTGGCATTTTATCTAAAGTTTCAGATTTCCTTACTCCCATTACACTCAATTACCAGTGTCAGACTTGGTCACATACTGGAAATAACCATTATTTCAATGTTCATAACTAAATATTTTAATCCGATATAATCTTGTTGTGGCTTATGTATATGATTCCTGTTGCACGTCACCTCCTTGTCACCCTGGACTTTAAGGCTAATACAATAATGGGATATTGTATTTATATTTATTTATGGAATATTGTATCTAAAGTAACTCGGGGGACCACTTCATTTTAAGGCTTATAGCCATTTTTTCGGATCTGGAACTCGATAATATGACAGTAACGTTTGGAATACTGTGGAAAAAATGCATAGTCATAGCACTTTAAACTGCTGATAAAATGTGTATCTTGGTGCTAGTTAACAATAAAACTGCCAGTGTAGTTTTATTTCTACTACTGCTCCCAGGTGGTGGAAGGCTGCATCGTGGTAAATGTGTCTACCCCCTGGGGTGTCCCCGTGGACACCGGGTTGAGAATGAAGAGGTATGAACTACACCAACCTTCCTCCTGCAAACTGATCTGGATGGCGTCGCTGGGTGGACTGCTGCCTTCTCCATTCCTGGCAAACAGACGCACCGTGTAGTTCCCCGGAGCCAGAGCAAGGTCAGCGACCGTCTCGTTGCCATCATACTCCAGCGTGCTGGGCTCTACAAAACATCACATGAACAGTGTCGTCCTTCGTGTTTTTTCCATCAATTGAAATTATCCATGTGCGGTACCGGCACGTGCTGTAATGCTCATGAGCTTTGGGCTGCAACTAACGATTATGTCGATCATCGATTAACTACCCATTGTTACGGACGATGAATTGATTAATCCCGTGCATTTTTCACTGAAAATCGGACAGGTTATTAGCGTGAATTATGGCGTGAATTATTATTCAAATTTGCAATATTAATATTGCAAACCTTTCTGTACGCTATCTCCACTTATTAATAACATTTCCCTTTTTATGGTATATTTGTTTAAATTCAGCACATAAGAGTAGACTCTTTGATGCTAAATTCAAACATATTGGGTTTTCACCCAAGCTTGCGTGTTGTCTCTATTGAATAGGTCCATGACACTGGGAATAGAGCCTGGCATTGGGAACAACAAATATTAAACACGTTTGAGCAGAGATTAGCCAAAGAAGGAAACGATTAATCAGATTGCAAACCTGCGCCGTAGTGATACAAAAACATAGTACTGTTATTGCTAGCGGTATGTGTGGGAACCCATTATCAATGCAAGTGTTTGTAGTTTTTTTTTTAATTTGTTCATTCAACAACGACAGCTCACAGCAGATAGCGTTAATGATACTGGTTATTGCACTATGAACACACACACGCAGGCGCACACACACACACACACGAAGCACGCACACAACGCTTTGACGCCATACTTACTGGTGGCACGCACTCTTCAGAGTTAAAACATGCGCGCTCCCGTTTGTAATAGGAAGCTGACTGTTGGACTTAACAAATCACTCCAATTTTTATATGAAAACATCTCTCCGCATGTACTAAAAAGGTAAGTAACTATCCATCTATCTATCTGTAGGTGTTGGGGAAATATGACTAAAGCTATAAGGATAATTCACAATGCCGGCTATTTTGAACATACAAATTCACTATTCCTAAAGGCAAAACAATTCAAATTCATGGACATAGTTTCCTATCAAACGGCAATAATAATGTACAAGGCGAAGAACTGTCTCTTACCAGCAAATGTTCAAAAATTGTTTGGGAGGGAGGAACAACTTGAGAGGCAAATATCATTTTAAGATATTGAAAAGAAATTCCACCACGAGAAGTTTTTGTGTTTCAATTATTGGTGTGAAAATTTTGTCCAACCACTCATTCATTTAAAAACATGAACAAATCTATGATGCTGCCCAGTAGCTCAGTCGGTTAGGTGGTTCGCAGTGAGTCGGTGGTTCGAATCCCACCACCGACGTGTTTCCCGCATGTCTGCCCCCCATCTTCACCCATTTCCACTAATCCTAATAAAAAAAAGCTAATAAAGCATGGAAAAAACAGCCTGAATGGGCTGGATAAACCTTTTAAAAAAATCTATGATATTCACAAAATTATAATTGTATACCCAGCTCGTCTGTGACCTCCAAGACGTAGGCAGTGATGGGGTCGCCACCATCGAAGCCCGGCCTCCAGCGCAGGGACACCTCCGTGTACTGGATCCGCAAGAGCTCCAGGTACGGGGCATTGGGCAACGCTGTGACAGGAGAAAGCAAACATCATGGTCAGACTGTCAAAAATCCTAAACAATGGACGTGGTGGCAGAGCAGTTATAGTGCACGTCTCCCAGACCATAGGTCGAGCAGCGCCGCGGGTTCGGTCCAAGACTGAAAAAAAAAAAACACTCTTAATCAACGAGCCCCCCCCCCCCCTCAGGGGTGCTTGCCGACATTCGTGTGTAATTTAGCAATTTGCATCATTGATTCATTTGTTTGTTCATTCTAATCCCCTCTCTGGCTTTTCTACAATGTCTCCCCCAGACTCTTCATCCCAGTTTCCTATTTAACCCTATCACTACCTCTCAATAAAAAGAATGAAAAATGGCGCTTGGATGGGCAACATATTAAACCATTTGAGGGTAGGACGGATCAAACAATGGAATTCATTTTCTATTGTTTATTAAAACATTCTCTTCCGGTTTCTGGGTGCAAAACAAGGATGAATTTCAATTCCCGACATTAAAAAACAAACAGGAAATCAGGCCCTGAAAATATTTTTTCTAGCAGGATAAGCAATGTCCTGTGTCACTGTCACGTGTTTAGACACATTGTCGCTTTATTTTATACATCAACTTCTGTATTGTTACCAGACACCATTCATTAATTTCAATGCAAACACAGTCTGAACATAGTGATGCTGCATAAAAACAAAACAAAAAAAGATTGAACAGGAGATGAACACATCTATTGTTGGATGTTCTGATTACAATTTTGAAACAGAGGACAAAAAAGAAAAGCACTTCACAAACTCTTCTACCTGCCAGCGTGTGGCAAGGAGGCAGGCTGGCCTCAGGTCCGCTCCCGGCTGCCGTCATTGCGCTGACTGAGAACTTGTAGTCCGTGGCGGGCTTCAGGGAGACCACGGTGAAGTTTGTGATGTTGGCATTCAGGGTCTCGGAGGTCATCAACGTGCAGGTCTCAGTGTTTGAGACGCATTGTTGGATTTTGAGTACGTAGCCGACAAGCACCCCATTCTGGAGATCCTCTGCTGGAGGCTGGAGCATACAAAAAAATAACTGCTATTGCATGGAAAAGTAATGTTGCTAAAAGAAATACAGCAGTCAATGAGACACTGGGTTAATAGGTGAATCGTCTCTGCCTATTAAAAAAGTTGTTACGATGCATACACGGCCAATTATTAGTTCTGGATCAGTTTTCGGGAAACAACCGTTTCAAAGACTACTTTTAGACAAGCTTTGACCAATTTAGAGTTTTGCGTTGCCTTAGGTCGATGAAAGTTGTCAACCAATGTGATCTGATATACAGCTAGTACAGTAAGTATACACTCAATGTAAATATAGTCATAATATCATTAGACTGTAAACAGAGCCAATACATTGTTTTTCCTGGAGATCTACTCAGATTGAAATAGATCTCAATCTCCTATGAAAGCAATCAACATTCAACATGTTTAGTGTTTAAAACTGGGTCAAGTAATCGTTGACTAATCGATAATAAAAACGATAAATGCCAAGAAAGGGAATCATTATTTCCTGCTGATGCTATCCCTATTGATCCATGCAAATTCAATTTCAAATAATGAGTTCCAAAAATTCAAATGGCTTAATTGATTAAGATACATGAATATGAAAGAATGAACATCTGGTATGAATTAATTGTAATGAGGTTGTGTCAGCTTAAGTAACTTGATTGTATATTTGTTGATTCCTTTTTTTTTTTTGCAGTCGCATAATTGTTGCACCATGTGAAACTTTTTTTTTGTTAATGTTTTTTCCAGCCCATTCAGACTGTTTTTTATTAGGGTTAGTGGAAACAGGTGAAGATGGGGGTATAATTGTAATGAGGTTGTGTCAGCTTAAGTAACTTGATTGTATATTTGTTGATTCCTTTTTTTTTTTTGCAGTCGCATAATTGTTGCACCATGTGAAACTTTTTTTTTGTTAATGTTTTTTCCAGCCCATTCAGACTGTTATTTATTAGGGTTAGTGGAAACAGGTGAAGATGGGGGTAGACATGCGGGAGGCATATGCGTGCTTTCCAGTGCACTGCCTAACCGAGGCATGGGGAAAAAAAACAATGATTTTATTCACTCAATCAGATTAAATTGACTACTGGGTTTCAATAATCTGCGATTCATCGACAAATTGAATAATAGTTAGCTGCGGTCCTATTTAGAACGGTAGCTTCTATAACAAAGTGATCATTATACCTTCCAGCTGAGCTCCACACTCTCAGATGACTGCACCTCCTGCTGGAAGTCCAGTGGCGGGCCGTCGGGGGCTGCAGGAGAAAAAGAAAGTGTTTTAACCCAAAGGCACTTTTGCATCACTGGATGAAGTAGTCACTTTGATTCCCAGTCCTGCCAGATGTTTTTTTTCCCCAAGTAATATTATTAGAATTTAAATGCGGTGAAACGTTAACTAAACACTACACCACTAAGACAAAGACAAAGAGTGTGTTTTAACTCTAAGGCATTTCAATGCCTTAGAGTCGGTCAATGTGGGTTCGCATACATCTATACAAAAGGGGTAGACGGCCCTTTGAAGGACCATGCAGGGCGGCTAATCAAAATACAGCATTGCTGTTCCCGGCCAGCGTTGACGGAGAGTTGGGCATCATTAATCATATTACAGGGGAGATATCCCTGGGGCAGATAGGAAAGAAACATCCCGAGGGGTGAGAGCTGTGTTCAACTGATGTTCGCCGTCAACGTAAGCGCTCATCTGTTGGCGGGATGCGTCAGGCACAAAGTAAAAGACACAAAGTGGCCAAAATGTGCTTTTAGCACCTTTAGCTCTCCCTTAGAGATATGTAGCTAGTAATGAAGTTAGCTGTGCTGGGAAATGCCACGGGATCCCACCAGTCGAGCTAGAAGTGGCCGGGGAGAGGGAGGTCTGGGCTTTCCCTGATTAAGCTGCTGTCCCCCGCTACCTGGTGTTCCAAATAATTTACCTGCTTCCTTAGTGGTGAGACGCGGGCTGGCGGCCTCAGGTCCACTCCCGGCCGCCGTCTGGGCGTGGATAGAGAAGGCATAGACCGTGTAGGGTTCCAGGTGACTCATGGTGAAATTAGTGACGTCGGCCTTCAGGGGCTGGGAGATCCCCGAAGTGCAGCTCTCTCCATCCGAGTCGCACTGCACAGCTCGGAGGGTGTAGCCAACTAGCACCCCGTTGTGCAGATCCTTGGCTGGAGGCTGGGTGCGTTTTGGAGGGAAAGAAAATCACATCCCATTTATGACATTTATTGTCGTCATTGGCAAAAAATGTGTTTTCTGTACAGCGTATGTGGAAGTCCATGGTGCTGAAAGACTTTCATTATCTCAAAAAAATGACTGCGCTCTTTATGGGGCGAGGGGCGCCTGTGGTGAACAACACTACGCCTGCTGTTAACTCAAGCCACAAGGCACAAGAGCCAACTCCTAATAAGAAAATTGAGTTTTTGTCCAAATTACATTTTGTCAAGAAAAGACATCTGGTCAAAATGTTGCGTGTTGAATGTTTAGAACAGCAGGTTGCTAGAACACAGTGATGTTTGTACCTTCCAGGTGAGCCTGATACTCTCGGCCGAGAGCACCTCTTGCTCGAAATCCAGGGGGGGGCCACCAGGAGCTAGAGCGAAAAAAAAGTCAACGTGTGTTACAGTGCTGTGACCTCAAGGGGGCAGCAGGATGGCCTGTTTACGCAAATCTTTTTATTGAACATTTGTTCGTCCACCAGCACGTGATCACGGGGAATTGACATTGACATTACATTTGTAAGCTTCATCTTAAAACCAAACAACTATTGTGACATTGACATTTAATTTGTATGCTTCATCTTAAAACCAAATCAAACCAAATCCATCCACGCAACAAAAATGTGTCCATCTTGAATTCACCCATCTTGTAAGTGTTGGCCTCCACAATCCCATCGGTTCATGAACCTACACACCAAAACTGGGACAAATCCATCCATCAAAGGTTATCACGTATAATGAACAAACATTTTGCAGCAATGAGATTTTCAGCATTCTCCTGATGCAGCACATGTTTTCAGCTGTTTTACATGTTTTCACCACAAATCCAAGTGTGGGCCAAATGGAACAGTGAAGTATCTTAATTGTTGGTCAGGGAAATATTATTCATTTGGGAAAAGGCTGCTTTTGTAATGTCAATTCCTCTCTTGGTTTCTTCTTTGCATTGTCCATCTTCTTCTGTCCCAGGTAAATAAAATGTGGTGGCTCGGGGGCACGCTGGCAGAGTGGTTGTGGAGCGCCCGCACCCCAGACCATAGATCGAGCAACGCGGCGGATTCTCATCCCCTCTCCGGTTTATCTGCAATGTCTCCCCCCGACTCTCTCCCATCCCAGTTTCCCAGCTAATGCTATTACTATGTATCAATATATAATGAAGTATAACTTCAGGAGTGATGTGTTACAAGGTGTTTACCTGCTTCCTTGGTGGTCACACGCTCGCTGGTGGCCTTGGGCCCGCTCCCGGCCGCCGTCAGAGCATGGACGGAGAAGACGTAGGCTGTGTTGGGTTTCAGGGAGCTCGCGATGGAGGTCATGACGTCGGCCTTCAGGGTCTTGGAGGTCATCGGCGTACATCCACCTGCACCGGAGCCGCACTGCATGGATTCGAGGATGTAGCCGATAAGCACCCCGTGATGCAGATCCTTGGCTGGAGGCTGGAAACAAGATGTGATGGGGAACATCACACACAACAGAATTTAGCTCCGGTGGGGGGGGGGGTTGTGGGCGCGGGGCGCACGGTGGCGGAGTGGTTATCGAGCAGCACCGCAGGTTCTAATCCTCTATCCGGCTTTTCTGCAATGTCTACCCGACTCTTCATCACAGTTTCCGATTTAATCCTGTCACTATCTCTCTCTCAATAAAGAATGAAAAATAACTTGAAAAATATTAGCACAGTTACTTGGAATCTCAAATCAACAAAAGAGCAGGGTTGGGACTACACGTAATGGCATTAGAGTAATCAGATTACAAATATGAGTAACTTTGTATTTTAAAATCTAGTTTACAGTTGCATTTGTCAGCAATACGGGATTGCACAGACATACAGCGTTGCGTAGCAAGTGACTGCATACAACACACAGTACACATCTTTATAGTGTCTAAATAAACAAAAAGTATTATTATGATTATCTTTCTTGGCCCGGGAGTCCGTCACTACGGAGAACGGGATCGTTAATAATAATGAAGTATGACTATTATGTTACTTGTGGGCTACCGAAATGCACCAAACATTTTTAACAACCGTGCACAACTTTTTCAATTATCTACGGGACAAACCAATGCGACCAAAAACATAACCTGCTCCGTGGCTCCGCCCCGGCACAGGTAATGACAAACAACATAAGGATATGTGCACAGATCTTTGAACCTTCCAGCTTAGCTTGATACTCTCAGCAGACAGAACCTCCTGGATGAAATCCAGTGGCTGGCCGGCAGGGGCTGCAAGGACAAAAAAAAGTCACGGTTCATTAGTTCCACAAACATCTAAGGGAGCATCTGGACGTCTACATTTTTAGCGTACATATATACGTTTTTGACCAGTTTCCGGTTTACTTCCTTAACTACCATTCATTTTGCCGTGTCTTTTGACTAGGTTTAATCGGCGGGAGCACACACCTACCGCTAATTGTAAGGTGACGGTAATTGTGCATAACATGAATTTTATTTATTTATAAAATGCAGTAAATGGCATTGTTTTGACAGACTACTTACAATATATTCTATAGTTAGGCAACGAAAAAGTGCAGTTGGCGCTCAAAAAATATAATTTATTAAATCACATTTTTGAAAAATATGGCAAACAAAATCCATATTCCCTCAAAAGACATTTTGAGTTTCTTATTCTCATAGAAAAGAGTAACTGTCACTAAACATCACTGAATTGTGACTTAGAGAAACTGCTTGTTGGTCCATTATAAAAACAGCCAACACCTTTCTGAGTACAATGCCCAGGTCTGCTCTAAGGTGTCTGCCCCTCTCTCGATGTCTACTTCTCACTCATATCTCTGTCTCCCCCACTCCGTCTGCCCCACTCACAGGGTTCAAGCCTCTAATTTAACTTTATCTAATCTAAGTAGAAACGTGTGTGGTTATGCCTCAAAGTGTTCAGCAACCCTCAACCAGCAGAAACCGACCGTTTTGTTGTGTTATGTTGGTCCATTACATATATTTTTAATCTTCATATTTTTATTCATATTATTATTATTATTATTATTATTATATTTTATATTATATTAGCCTATTTATATTATGTTATCGGCTATTTTATCAACAACTATTTTGCTGATACGGTACATTTGTGATCTACGTATTAACTTTTGTTACTATTGTATAATTTTGGCATTTTTTAATATATTAACTCTGACAATATGTACTGGATGCGGTACGGACTGCGCCACAGAGCCAGGACCACACATAACTCTTTACCTGCTTCCTTGGTGGTCACACGCTGGCTGGTGGCCCTGGGTCCGCTTCCAACCGCCGTGCGGGCACTGACGGTGAAGAAGTAGACCGTGGAGGGTCTCAGCGAGTGCACGATGAAGCTCGTGACGTTGGCCAGTAGGCTCGTGGAGGTCGACGGTGTACATTTCCCCGCGCCTGACTCGCACTGCATGGATTCGAGGGTGTATCCGACAAGGACCCCGTGGTGCAGACCCTTGGATGGAGGCTGGAGAAATAAGAGGGTGGTATTGGGGTCGGGCACTGTAGATCTCCCATTAACTCATTCAGTGCCAGCCCGTTTCAAATTCAGCAAGTCCCAGTGCCAGGGTTTTTTTCAACATGTGTTTTCTCAAGCCCTCGTCAAACTTCAGACTTTCCTTTATAATCTGACAAAATCTTGAATAAATGCAGGTGCAGTGCCGACAGTGGTCGCTAGGGGGCGGCATATGCAAACGCTATTGAGGTAGGCAATGGGCCAGAGGCAGCATATATAGCGCCTTCTGGCGAACAGATAGAGGTACTGCACCCTAAAACCCAAAGATGTGATAATGTGTCTTTGGCACTGAATGAGTTGAACACACAATACTAATACATTTTGATTTAGTCGAGCTTCATACTCTACGAATAGGTAGAATTCATACTCACCATCCGGGTTGAGTGTCACTCAGGGCAACCTCGAGGGGGCAGTGTTGTGTTGTAATGTAGCACCGTGCAGGTCAACTCACAATTAATATTAGAAATCGCATGCTTGACCAGGAAGTTGCAAGTACCGATTCCGATTGCAAGTACCGATACTGAACTGTTGAATGTTACCTTCCA
Source organism: Bregmaceros cantori (assembly GCA_900302395.1). Lineage (NCBI taxonomy): Eukaryota > Metazoa > Chordata > Actinopteri > Gadiformes > Bregmacerotidae > Bregmaceros > Bregmaceros cantori. The sequence goes on from OMKY01044083.1 coordinate 14,914, forward strand.
GGTGAGCCTGATGCTCTGAGCCGTCAGCACCTCCGGCTTAAATTCCAGTGGCGGGCCATCGGGGGCTGGAGGAAAAACGAGTCAGGGTGTTATATCAGCTGTGTCCACATGGGGGCGCTAGGGTTTATTTTGAAGGGTTTAATGTATAGTGAGGATGATTAATGCATATCTGAGCTTCATCTTTTGGGTTATATTCAAACATTACAAAACACAGTGGGACATTTGTATGTTGCTTGTTAAGCATTACAAAGACCCCCTGAATTCACAAATTAATTACGTTTTAAAATGTACCCTTTCATCACAATTTGAATAATAATTATAAAATATGAACACGGCTTGTGTATCTGCCTAGATACACAATACATGCTGTTCAATCAAAATGTGCAATGTGGCCCACACTTCACATAACATAGGCTAGTCAAGCAGAAATAGTTTCAATTATTTTAATAAGGATAATTTCAATTCCATGGATTTAGATATCACCATGGTATGGCCCTGGACCAGTGATGGGACCTTTATATTAAAGACCAAATTGTAGGAGGGTGCGCGGTGGCAGAGTGGTTAAAGATCGTGTCCCCCAGACCACAGGTCGAGCAGTGCCGCTGGTTTGCAAACCGTCTCCGGCTTTTCTGCAATGTCTCCACCAACTCTTCATCCCAGTTTCTGATTTAATCCTGTCATTATGTCTCTCAATAAAGAATGAAAAATGACGCTTGCGCCCCCCCCCCCCCAAAAAAAAAACAAAACAAAAAAAAATCATAATGTATAAGTGCTATTGATGTGGAATCGGCCATGTGTAACGCTGGTCCAGTTAAGACAGTAATATCTGCTTTTTGTCGTAGGACGTGAAAACCGTGTATTAAGGTTTACGTAAATGATGACGCAGGATTGCCGACAGGTGGCATGTGAGAACAGTCTTTTTAGCATCCTTATATTGGCTCCTTATTCAATACGGAATACATTTCAAACTATGTTTTGAAATGTATTGTTTATCTGCTGGCCAGACCAAATGCTGAACTGACGCACAGAGGCGTCAGGGCATTGGCCACTGGGGGACACCCCGATGTTCCAAAATTCCCATGTTCTGAAATCGCGATTAAATTGCTATTTTCAGAAAAAATTATCGGCCGGTCGTTTGAGGGTTAGGGTAAGGGTAGGGGTTAGGGAAGGGGTTAGGATTAAGGGTTAACCTCCAAGACCCATAATTTGGCTGAACATAGGGATTCAGAACATAGGGGTGTAACCTTCCACTGTAGCTCCAAAACTGTAGAATGAGCTATCCCTGCACATAACACAGGCCCAGTCTATTGAAAACACACTTTTATCTGTTATTGTTTTGTTTTGCTGCTTTTATTATCTGCATTGGCAGGCTGAAATGTATCTTATTTTTTTGTTTTATGACTTTCTTGATGAATCATTAATTCCATATCTTTTTTAACCCCTGCAAGTAAAGCAGCGATCACATGGGCTTCTGTGAGCTGATAGTAACCATGATTGCTTGAATGTATATTCCATTCTGACATTCTAATTAATTTTTCTAGAAAACATGAGAAAAAAATCGGTACATCCAGATACTAGCAAAGCATTGCGGCTGAGATTGTTCATGGGATGTTGGTGGGAATTTCTCCTGCTGCGTGCTCGGTGAAAGCCTCTGGAAGTGATTCATTGATTTGTCAACGCAGGTGAACTTTTCTAAATTGCTGAAATTGAATACAAGACGGATCATTGTTCCTCCAATTTCTGCCTGATTCTGATGAGCACATGAGAACTATAATGGTCAACGTTTGAATGACAATTTGAAATAAGTTGAAGATGAAGTTGAAAAGGATTTAAAAGGAAAAAAAAACAATTGCAACATTGCAATATCATTTTATTCATTCAAATTTAATCTATGATGGATGCCGACAATGGGTTATTTATTAAGCATACTAAAATTATAGGGCCATACTATCACATCACCACATTTTCCACCTGATGAAAAGGTGCAGTGTCACTGAATGATCTGGTGCAGTGTCACTGAATGATCTGTTTCCAAACTGGTTTGAAATGTTCTAAACATTTCTGAATTGCATCAGAGCCACAGCATTGCTCACGTTAGCTTTTGGGCAGCTGAGATCATTCAGTGGGTGATACCTACCTGCTTCCTTGGTGACAAGATATTCGCTCGTGGCCTGGGGTCCGATCCCGACCGCCGTCCGTGCGTTGACGGAGAAGACATACGTTGAGGAAGGCCTCAGGCCACTCACAATGAAGCTGGTGACGTCGGCCCTCAGGCCCTGAGGCGAGCCCAGTGGGGTACACTTCCTCGTGTCTGGGTCACACAGCTGGGACAGGACGATGTAGCCAACCAGCACGCCGTTCTGGAGGTACTTGTCTGGGGGCTGGAGGATCATCAAAGAAGAAAGATACCCTGTTAATGCATTATTTAATTATGATTCATTTTTTAAAAATGTTTTTTCCAGCCCATTCAGGCTGTTTCTTCCAAGCTAACCCAATTTATTAGGGTTAGCGGAAACAGGTGAAGATGGGGGGGGGGGCAGACATGCGGGAAATACGTCGGTGGCGAGATTCGAACCACCGACTCACCGCGCAATTGAGGCATATGCTTGCTTTCCAGCGCTCTGCCTAACCAACTGAGCTACTGAGCAGCACGAATTATGAGTCATTTTACGATTAACTTTTTTGGGACTTTCTTGGCACTGTTAATATGGTGCTAATAGAGCAACATACCATACAAATACAGGACTTTTAACCTACATGACAAAAATATTCTCAAGCTATCAATTTTAAAAATAAAGATCTGAACAACTGTTGAATCTAGGTTGCGATTTGTTGACGCATTTGCTCCAGCCCCAGGCCCATTTAATTTCTGACAATGTGGCCCTCTGGTCTACACTAACAACAAGCTAGGACATTTATTATTTCCTGACATAAGTGGCCAATTAAATAAGTACTTTTTATTCTAGAAAATAATTTTCAAGTGTCACTGCTGGGATACGGCATATTCACAAAGATGATGACGGCTTGAAGGAGCGAAATAGAACGTCGCATTACGTATCTAACGCCGGTTCTATGAGCGACGGAAAGCCGTCATCAGGAATCACGTCATCTGCCTCAGTATGGGGTTTGCAAACATCTATACTAAAGAGGCTTTGTGACGTCAAAGACGGCCCTTTCAGGGGCCATGCAGGGCGGGACATAGCCTGACCCTGCCAATCAAAATACAACCTTTGCCGTGTTGAGTACTTTTCAGAGCCTGTAGTTTTATACTTTCAAAAATACATTTCAATATAATTTAGCAGCTGTACTTTGTATGTTGACCTAAGTAGATATTTGGATCAGTACTTTGTAATCTTATAAGCTACCACTGCCTCTCTCAATAGAGAATGAAAAATGTCGCTTGCGCCCAAAAAATTAAATCAGATGAGTAAATGGCAGTTAGAGTCCATGATGCGCCTTGACCGAATTTAAAGCATAATCACTGTTCACCAAGATGGAGAATTGGATGAACTAACGAACAACGGATGGAGATGTTCGAATGGTCATTCACGCTAAGCGCCTGACTCGCTCCTGAGCATAGACAAATACTGCCAACGAATATGAACTGAGGATACTTACCCCCCAGGAGAGCTTGATACTCTCTTTTGATAGCACCTCCTGCTGGAAGTTCTTTGGTGGGCCTTGGGGAGCTGGAGATAAAAGAAAATAGGTGTTCTTAGTGCCAGATTTTCTTGGACTGTGCCCACAAGGAGGCCATTTTACTGTCATCATCTTTCAATAGCTTCACTTGTAGCAGACTGTGCAGTGTGCATGCAGACTGGACGACGCATGGGGAAGTCCCCCGCCCAAATGGTTATGTCTTACTAATTCCTGCATTTTTGCCAAAAGACAAGGCTTTTTCCTATGGCGTTTTCACATTGACAATCTATGAATTGGCTTTTGGTTAGTTGGACATGTCAATATATGTAGTATTTTTCAATCCTATAAAGTAAGAATTTTGAATCAAAATTCTCATATCATTCTGTATCTTTCTTTGGTTGCGGTTTGGCGCTATGCAAAAATCTTTTCAATTGAGAGAGTACCTGCTTCTTTGGAGGTGACACGTTGGCTGGTGGCGCTCGGTCCTAAGCCCACCGCGGTCCTGGCTGCGACGCTAAAGATGTAAGGAGTGGCTGGTGCCAGAGGGGTCACGGTCAATGTTGTGATACTTCCGACCAGGTCCCTTGAGGAGATCAGGTCACAGTTGTATTTGTCCACTGAGCAACGCTGGGTGGAGATTCTGTAGCCGGTGATCTTCCCGTTCTGCATATCCTTGACTGGAGGCTGGGAAGGTTAGCAGAGGAAATCCCACATAAAGATTATTATTAGTTTTAGTTCGTTTTTCAGGCGTAAGCGCCATTCAAGAGATCGGGGGAATAGAATCCACGGCTCGGCGGAACCTATGGTCGGGGGGTGCGATGTGCATCATTTTTAACCGTTAAGCCACCACGCCGCCCCACATGAGGATTATTTTAAAGAACATTTCTCATTTTCATTTTGCGCGTTTGTGCTTCGCACGTTATAAGTAGTCCGTGCTTGCTCGTCTCAGCCCAAGATCAATTAGTTAATTATCATGCAGTACTCACAAAGCACCTCATCCGTGTGCAGTCGCTGCTCTCTAGAGTGGTGATATTTTATAATCATCTTTATAAGTGTATTACATTCAGAAACAAAAAAAACACCAATAAATATATATGTGGAGGCCCACCTATATATAAAGGAAATGATCAGCAGCAAATCTTCAATATACAACCTCCAACATCGGACAAAGATTGCACGTGCACACAATCCGTTGTGTGCGAGCAGCTGGCGTACAAGTACAGAATCCATAGCAATGACTCAGAAAGCTATGTTTAATGCACACATTAAGCACAGACAACTTGCTTATCAGTTATCAGCTGCGTGGACGCAACCAAGTGGCGTGCGAGTCGCGCTGCGCAAACTCGCGAGAGTTGCTGACCAAACCTGTCCACCTTGCGTCGGAAAAAGTGCTAAATAAACACAGAAACAATTTCTTAACTGTGTGTGTTAGATCCGTCGACTAATCTTTGATCCATTGACTATCAAATTAACAGAGTGGTTATGGAGTGTGCCCCCCATACCATAGGTTGGGCAGTGCCGCGTGTTCTCATCCCCTCTCTGGCTTTTCTGCGATGTCCCCCCCACCTCTCCCCCAGTTCCCGAGCTAATCCTATTGCTATCTCTCCATAAGAGAATGAAAAACGGTGCTTGCGCCCCCCAAAAATAACTTATGATCAATGACAAAATAATTGTTGCAGTCCTGGTTGTTTCCAAGAGATTTGTTACCATCCAGGTGAGCTTGATGCTCCAAGCCGACAGCACCTCCTGCTGGAAATCCTGTGGCGGGCCACCCGGGGCTGTATGGAAAAGACAGGTACCGTGTGTTAGCACGTTATGGGACTTCTGCTCTGGCAACAGAGGAGGATTAGCAATGTGTGATCGTTTTCCCGCATTTAAAAGACTAGACTTGAAAATATGCACTCTGTGTGCTGCAACTGGATGACTGATTCCGGACTATTCTACTCCACAGATTTTGTACTACTTTATTTAAAAAGTAACTAAGTTGATTGTTAGTTACTTTTAGTTATTTTTCTTATTTGCTGCTGAGTGCCAACACAACTTAAGGTGAGAACTAGTTTCAGTGAGCCACTAATCCAGTGGGTTTTATACTTCACATGAGGAATGTAGAGAAATATTTGATAAAATCGAAAACAACCTTTATTATTATTCAACTAAGATAACTGTGTTGCGGTGCTGGTGCAAGTTAGCCGTGGACCGCACATCCAGACCTACAGCCAATCTGCATTCAACACTTTTCAAATGCAGACCTCCTCTACAGACGTAGTTAGGGCAGGTGTCGCCCTAACTTTTTAATTTGACAAAAAGAAAAAAATGAAGTGCTGTTCAATAACATTGATATGTCCTTAACTTTCAATGTGTTCCCTTTGTGAAATAAAATTAGTCATCTTGAATTTGATTTTCATTATCACTCATGACAATACGTTAAAGTGACAGCATTAATACCCTTGGTCACTAGAGATTTCCACAGTCCACACTATCTCTATTCTTTACACATGAGAGGGGTGCAGTCATATCAATATGGCTAAAGTAACTGCTGTAATTCTTGCCATTTATATCAGTTAATGTTATGATTCCTAGTGGTAGTTATTAAACTACCATAAAACATGCAACATGTATGAATGTAAGAAGGCATGTTAAGGTGTGCTGGATCTCTGTACTTGCTTACTGGGCCCTTGCCCAGTCTTTGCTAAGTTCACAAATGACTTCAAGCCCAGGGAGAGCGTTGTTAGAACTCTCACAACGCCAGAGCTACTGGTAGAATAATGTGAGCATGAATGGAAGCTCGCGTTAACAATAATGATTTAGATCAACACAGTCAGACTGCATTATACAACTCGATTTGATCGGGCCGGCCAGCTGATCTCATGGAATTAACTCGTATGAGTATATAACGACTCGAGACGTTCGCTTACTCAACGTGCGCCCCGAAACAACATAACATTAACTGGGACGACACTCGTGCATTAGCACCCCCTACTGACTAATTCATATTTTACACATTGTCCTACACTGTTGGTGTGCAAAAAAAAAATAACATGCCTGTTTTGGAGAAAAGTAAGGAGTAGAAGTACCAATATTGCTGTTAAAAACACAAGAAAACGTAATGACAGAAAAAGTAGATACTTGAAAATTCGGTAGCACTTCATAATACGTGTCCGCATTTGAACATTAGTTACGCATTAGCTAAGCATTAGTTAACCATCATTTCAACCTTAGTTAACCCTTAGTTAAGCATAACATCTTAATTATTTCGCATTACTTAATCATTAACTAATGATTTTTACAATCACCCCTTTGTTAAGCATTAGTTAAGCCCCGTCAGTTATCTGAACCTTAGTTAACCCTTAGTTAAGCATTACTTAAGCATTACTTAATCATTCTTAATCATTAACTAATGATTTTTACAATCACCCCTTTGTTAAGCATTAGTTAAGCCCCGTCAGTTATCTGAACCTTAGTTAACCCTTAGTTAAGCATTACTTAAGCATTACTTAATCATTAACTAATGATTTTTACAATCACCCCTTTGTTAAGCATTAGTTAAGCCCCGTCAGTTATCCGAACCTTAGTTAACCCTTAGTTAAGCATTACTTAATCCTTAACTAATGACTTGACAATGCCCCTTGTTAAGCGAAGTGAGGCCCCCGTTTGTATTTCTACCCTTAGTTAACCCTTAGTTAAGCATTACTTAATCATTAACTAATGACTCCTACAATACCACTTGTTAAGCATTAGTTATGCGGTACTTTGTAAATTTTACAATCACCCATACTCCCGTTTCTACTTTCTGAAATGACCAGTTATGCTTAGTTGACCCTTAGTTAAGCAGTTACAACTCATTAACAAAGCAGTTACAACTCATTAACAAAGTAAATACTGACACGTATTATGAAGTGGGGAACATGTTATGTTTATTGACCTTAGTTAAGCAGTACAACTCATTAACAAAGCAGTTACAACTCATTAACAAAGTAAATACTGACACGTATTATGAAGTGGGGAACATGTTATGTTTATTGACCCTTAGTTAAGCAGATACAACTCATTAACAAAGCAGTTAC
>OMKY01044097.1:1544-12793 GCA_900302395.1 Bregmaceros cantori
GCTTCATGATTGACAGTGAAAGGTGGATGGATGCACAACCAGAAATAGTCTCCCAGACATAGGATGTGTTAAAATATATAGAGAACAAAAAAAAGTTTTTAACTGGTTTTGTGGATTTAATAGTGGACTTTCAAACTTCAGTGCAACTGTATTAACATGAAAACCGGGTTTAAAACGGCATTACATTCACTTCCTCGTTTGTCCACAAGATGGAGGCCCAGATGCTTGCGGGCTGACAGTGAAAGTGGAAGAAAGGAAAGGACAGAACAGAAAAAAACGTTTTTAACCGGTTTTGTGGATTTCCCGTTTCCGCTCCTCATAAATTCCATCTTGTTTTCGGTTTTCGTTTTCGTTCCTTGAACTGGTTCGGAGCCCTGGTTTATACAAAGTGCTGCCATCTTTTGGTTACACCTGTGCACTGCAAACAGGCACAAACCCATCTTTTCTCAATAATTGCAGCCATTGCATCAGGTTATCTGTTACATCACCCCATTTGTAGTGCGCAGGTTAGCACCAAAATGTGGCATGACTTTTACTTTCTGCACCTAGAACGTTCTGGATATAGGTTGCAGGTCTGTAGATGTGGAGTGAGGGCTACTTGTCGGACTGGGCTCATTATACCGCCCGCTCCGCCAGTAAACCGCACATGCAGAGTGCGATCCCCACCGAGACCTTGCGTATTATAATGAATGCATCCTGCTACCAGTGTATATGATGGAGTGTGTGTGTGTGTGAGTGAGAGCGAAGGCGCAGGCAAACAAGAAAATTGACATTCTATATTTTCCATTCACCACATGCTATATGGTACTTGATATAAATAGACAGGGCTGGTCAGGTTACTTTCGAAAAAGTTAATGCCTAAATGTCACATTGCAAGGCCAGCCTGAACTAATTAGATTGTCATCCATGCCCGGGTGAGCCAAACAGCTTCATTTGATCAACCTTTTTTTGTACATTTTTCCCCATCCTGCTTAATCCAGATTACACATACCGTGTAAATAGGACATATTTGAAAGTGATTTGTTGCTTCTAACATCACCCCTGTTTTCCTTTAAGTAAATTGATGGTTTATGAGTTATTTGTTAGTACATGTACAAATGGTCAAGACTCAAACATACCGATCTTAAACAGAATGACACTGGATCGGTGTCTCTGGAGAAGAATGACCAGAAATGGCAAACGTACTGAGATTTTTTACTCAAATAGAGGTACAAGACATTTGTTAACTAGAAGCACTCAGAGAGTGCAAACCTGCGGCAAGGCCATGAGGTCACTGATGCCAAAACATCTAGACGCTATTATGTTACTTATAGGCTACAGAAATGCACCAAAAATTGAATCACTTGTCACCAGTGGTACGAGCACACTCTTGATGGAACACGGGATTATAGTCATAAAAATAAATAATTTTGCGATCTGCCGGAGGAGGGAAACCCGGCTCTCCAGCTTGGCAGACCGTAGGGCTAAAGCTCATAACAGTTGTCAAACTATTCTGTTACTTATAGGCTACAGAAATGTGCCAAAATTGTATTACTAGTTCCGTTGGTCATTTCCAACAACTCTAAAAAATATCATCCAGATCCGTGCATAACCTTTTCAGTTATTCTGCTGACAGACGAACTAACGAAAACATAAAACATGACCTGCTTGCCGCAGGTGAAAGGCAACTTGAGTAAGAGTACAAAGTACTGACCCAAATAGCCACTGAGAACAAAGTAAAAAGTACAGGCTGGGAAATTTAAGATAAAGTATTTTCAAAGTTCTGCGTATTCATTTCATACCCAATAACCCACGCATTTTCACTCAGAGAGAGTGACTTTTCATGAACCACATGCCCGCATAGAAAATCAACAGGACGGTTGCAATTCTCAATGTTAACAACAGGGGGACATAAACATGAAAGCGCTTACACTTCGTGTGCTTTGGAGAAGATATACTTATATGGTCTACATATAAAAATTATGTATACTGTTTTAGGAAAAGTAAGGAGTAGAAATATTGATATTTGTGTTGAAAATCTACTGAGTACCCGCCAAAACTTGTCAGAGGAATAAATACTTCTAAAAGTACAGATAGTCGAAAAGTCTACTCAAGTGCAGTATTTGTACCTCGCTACACTCTGAGGATGACCCAGGTTGGTGCACGCTCTGCTTCAAGCGCAGAGTGTAATATGATGATATTGATATGATGATGATATATTCACCACAAACAACTCTCATCTTCAACAATCAAATTAATACTTAAAACTTATTTATTTAATAGTGTGTTTTACAGTTGAACATCACACATCCGTGTGTATTTGCATCCATCTGTACAATTGCCCGGTGTGTGCGGTACAACGCTTTTGTTGTTATTGTGGCCACTTTGCAATTAAGCCATGATTGAAGTTGTGCGCATGAACGACTGACGCTGACACGATAAATAAAGACGGGACGGCGGCCTCATTCGACACGGTCGGGCTGAAAAGGGTGGTGGCCGTTATCGCGGCGCCGCGTGCCGGCTACCCGCGCCGTTCATCAAACGCTGGCGAGCCACGCGCTGTTTGCATTTGGGGTAATTGTCTGCGCACATTAGCGTTGGATGTCAACGGCTAACAGTCATTGTTCCAATGGGGCCGCGCGTGCACACTTGCACATGTATCAGCCTGTTTTTTCATTACGCGTACGTGTGTCGCGGTGGAAGAGGACGATTGTGTCTACTTGTTTTCCGAGTGCGTTTGCCTGTGTTTCTGTGTGTCTTTGGTGATGTTGAGCCTAGCGTTGAAAAGCACTACAATATCTTTGCTGGTGGCTTTGAATTGTACAGAAATGGCTGTAAAGGAAGCATTGGATATAATGCGTGAATACAATGATTTATTTAAGTCTTTCATTGCCAACCATTTTTCAAGTTATTTTTTCCGGCGCCAACACCATTTTTCATCCTTATTGGATAGGATTAGTCGGAAACTGGGTTGAAGAGATGGGGGGTAGACATAGCAGACAAGCGGACGAGGGGAGGAGAACTGAGGTAGACACAGCGCCATTAACATGAATGGGAGCGCATTAGGTGCGGTGCCCCTAGCCCCTCTGCCAACGACAACCCCCCCAAACATTTTAACACTAAAACACCAAATTTTCCCCACAAATGCTATCTGAACACAGCAGCTTATAATGTAAAGAAAATGTTATCTTCTTTTTAGGAATTGTGTTTAGAATGATCTACATTCTAAAAATATGTCTCTCGATGTCTTTGGCACTAAGTAGATGTTTTCTGTAAGACGTCTTTAGAGATCTGTGGCACGGGAAGAGTTAACCCATTCAGTGCCAGGCCTTTTCAAATTCAGGGTTTTTTCAACATGTAAGTGTTTTTTCCAAGAACTATAGAAAATTAAGTTCTGTGTCCTTGTCAACAACAAATGTAAGAAAGGGAATTTCAGATTTTTCTTTCTCATTAGAAATAAAGGTTTGTTTCTACCTGTTTCCATCTTTAGTAATAGTCTCCAAAACATGGGTGGGTCTCACTAAAAATGCAGATTTCTGACAAAATCCGGAATAAATACGGACCCTGTCTGCCAGGTGGCGGTATATGCCGCTGCTATAGAGGCAGACACTGAGGCCCCAGGGGCGACGTATGGCGCCGCTTTGAGGTCAAAAGCAGTACTTTTTTTGTTGCAATATTATTATTTTTTGCTGTACTATTCAGAAAAAGCAATAATGCGTCTTTGGCTGCATGAGCTGTATGAGTTAATAATAATAATAATATTATAATAATTAGCTTTATGGAGGTTCTGGCAAAAAAAAAAAGTCTTGCCAGGTTTGCTTCCATCTCAACTCTAGGAACTGGTTAGCTGATAGCTGACGCACCACAGTGTCAAAAACTTGTAGGGAAGTCAGAGAGAGAGCCGCAAATTTGGTTGACAATCTGATTTGTCTGCGGGGTTGTCCAGACTCATCTGACCATCGCATGCGATGCGTGGACGGTCCGTTCTGGCTCACCAGGCTATAGTCCCTCACTACCCAACTCTTCCAATATTTGGAAGTCGTGGGGCAGTAATATCTCATCAGAAAAGATAAACAAAAATATTGCTCTTCAAGGAAGGTTCTCTAATATTATTTTCCGAGGTCGAACGACATGCAAATGGTGTAGATTTAACAGAGAACCAGGTTCGATCACCACAAATGTCATAGTCAAGGTTGACCAAAGTTGTCAGAGTCAATAAATAGCATAATTACATCCTCAGAATACATGCTTTAGTGCTCTGTTACCAGCCTTAACTGTTCCTGGCCGCGTTCATTTACAAAATATACCACAGCCCACTGGCTTTTTATTTTATTTTCACCATATATGCCAGATGGCCTCATTCCAGACCTGCCTCTGCCACTAAAAGTCAAATGGAGCGCGGCTAAGGTTTCCAGTGTCTAATTGGTGCTGGTAATGAGCTCTTGGAACATGCCAACTCATACAAGAAACAAGTATTCTGACTGCTTGAAATGCCGGTGGCTGTTCACCAATTTACCCGAAACATTTTTTATTCAGTTGGATATTTCAAATAAATCTTTACTTCATTTATATAGCACCTCTTTAAAGTTGTTTATTTGGGGCGCAAGCGCCGTTTTTCATTCTTTTTATTGAGAAGTTATTGAGAAGTTGAAAATTCCATTGACTTGTAGAAAGAGAAGAAGAATGGTGGAGATAGAGACAAACCAGATACTGAGAGAGCTAGTTAAGGATAGCTTTAGCTGGAAAGCCTTCATACTTAGTATTAGTTAGCTTTTTCGGTTGTGAGTGAAAACTGTTTAGCACATCAGTGATATGTTGCTAAACCACTTGGTGACAATGCCTGCCAGTGTTTAAGCTGGCATGCATTAAAATGTAGCTGCAAAAATGAAAATAAGAAAGTTGTTCAACTTGGGACATGCCTTCAACACGGTAAGCAGAACTGTAATGAGGCGTGTGGGATATGAATTAGCATTGTTTCCCATATGCAAAAAAACAACAACCAAAACCTCAAATTTTGACAGTTACTAAATGCAGAATGGTGTGTGAGTGGAAACTTCAATTTTGTGTTGTGAAAGGGTTGAATGGAAGCGGGTGCAAAATGTGTGAATTAAAAACAGAAAAACTTGACGCAACAGAATGTGCTGCATCTGTTATTGTATTTTTGCAGTTTGGATGTTACGTCAAGAAATAATTAACATTGCATATGAAATGAGCACAGCCTTTTAAATCGTCTGAATAAAGAGAATGGCAAATCAAACCAATTAGAAAAAGAAAAACACCTCCTTGAAATCGCCTAAAAACCATTCTTATCATCTTTCTTGATAATGATTTGATTGCAGTCATTGAAGTGAACTAAAAGGCTCACACAATTTTTTTTTTCCGAACCACAATCAGTCTGATTTATTTATATATTTATTCATTATAATTATCATTCAAAAGATGGTGTCATAGCTTCCAGTGTACTCTCATGATTTTCTTGTTTTAATTTTGAAAGCAATTTAAAAAAAAATTGTTATGATGAATCTGGTGAGTTAATTCCAACCACCTTGGCTTGCGGGTGAACTTCGGAATGTCAATGATTAATCTAAAACCGATTAACCGATCAGTGACAATATTTAATCTATCAATTTTCAAACTATTAATCGACACATACCGCACTAGCAAAGAAAACTCTTTTCATTCTTGTCCATAGTCGATCGATTATATCCGAATGTCTGACTCGTTGAGGCACAATGATGCAAAATGATTTATACGATGTGGGGAATCGTTTTTTTAAGTTATTTTTCGGGCACAAGTTTTTAATTCTTTATTGAGAGACATAGTGACCAGATTTAATCGGGAAGTGAGATAAAGAGTTGGGGGGAGAGACTGCACAAAAGGAAATCTTTTAAAAACCGTATTTGTGATATCAAAGTTCAAAAAAATGCATCCTATGCACACATAAGCATGATCACTTATTATCAAGTTATTTTTTGGGCGCACGCAACGTTTTTCATTCTTTTTATTGAGAGACAGTGGCAGGATTAAATCGAAAGCGGGATGAAGAGTCGGGGATAGACATTGCAGAAAAGCCGGAGGGATTGTGGGAACACTGCTCGACCTGTGTTCTGGGGGACGCGCTCTCTACCCGCTCGGCCACCGCCGGCCCACCCCCGCTTCTCTGGCTTTTCTGCAATGTCTCCCCACGACTCTTCATCCCAGTTTTTGATTTAATCCTGTCAATATCTCTCTCAATAAAAAAAGAACAACGTCGCGCTTGCGTAAATAAAAAAAAAAAAAGCCGCAAATGGAACAGAAAAACACACGAGGGCCCAATATGTCCTCAGCACTTGAGGCTTAATTAAATAAATAAAATCAGACTTCAAAATCTTCCCATTAGTGACCCTGTGCTTCCCCTGTTTGTAAGGTCTGAGGTCCTTGCACCCTGCTCTACTCCCCACAGACAAACGACAACCCAGATTGAATCTGAATCAACAATTCATTAAAAAAAAAAAAAGAAAAGAAAAAAGAAACGCTGTGACGGCAGTGATTTAGACTGGCAGCGTATAAAGAGCAGGCTGTACCTTATTCCTTATTCATGGCGCTCGGGGAGTGAGTTCACACGCAGCTGAGGAGAGATCATCTTCTCTGTGACAAAGCCCGTTGTGACTCCCGAGTGCCCCAAAAGGACAAATCTTTGTTGGGGGAAAAAAAATTAAATAAATAAATAAATAAATACACGGTGCAGTGGCAGCAGCAGCAGCAGCAGCAGAGCCAGTTCTTGGGTTGGTTGGTTTCCTGTAATGGTGTTGCCTGGCCATTTTACGCAGGCTTAACTCTGATCACAAAGAGCTGCAAGCTTTCTGAATTAAAAAAAATGTATTACAAAGACAAAGAAGCGTTCATGATCCCAGTGTTCAAGCAATAGTTCTCTTTATTGTCCATTCAGGAAATATCCATATGGTAGTTCTCCAACAGTTCCATATATGGTCTCCACAATATTCCGAAGTCGTTAGGCGTGCCCTATATATGTTAGTCTCTCCAGACCCAGGGATTTAGATAGTATTAATGTCCATTTAATAATTTTATGTTTTCAAAGTAATACTCATCAAATTTGAGTGGACAAATGGGGGAAACTGCCAGCGCAAAAGTGCAGACAATAACAATGACTCAATTCCTTGGTGATTATCGATATAATCAGAAATAATTTTCTGTTTAATTTTATGATCGAGTAGTCATCGATTAATCAGCTAATCGTTACAGCCCTATTGTGTATGAAAACATAACCAAGCGGATGAACAAAACATCAACAACAAACGACTGCCTTTTATTCCAAAAATTAAATACATGACACAAACGAACCTCGAGCTGCAAGTTTGCCTCGCTTGTCAGTTTGAAAACAAATGAAGTCTCGGTTGAATGTGACGGGTGACGCAAGGAGCGCTCGCCATCGCGAGGGAAGCCGTGGTGTGCCGTTACAATAGGTCTCAGACAATCTCCTTGATGGCTGTCGGATCCATTTCCCCCCGTGGTTCCGAAAAAACTGTGCATCAGTGCGGCAGAAAGTGGCTGTACCCCATGGTGCGCGCGCCACGCTGCTGCGACACAAACAAATCCCCCCCAAAAAGAATTTCTGCTCTGCACGGCGCATCATCCCCGCGTTTTGTAAACAATTCAATTCCAGCAGCGTTTCCGAATGCCCTGCGGTTATGTTATGGGGCTTCAAACCTCTCTGCTGAGAAGCCAAAATGGCAACAATTTGAAACGTGGGGTCTATTCCCAGCCAAGTGATCATTTATAGACAAATGTGTTATAAGATGTTTTATTGATATATCAAAATGACTCAGGAATGGCAGGCGATGTTGGTTAAAGGTTAAAGCTGTATGATTTTCATGAAAATAAAAGTAAAAAAAATGTTATTTTTTGAATCTAGATTTCCTACAGAAACTAGAACCATTGACTTACTGATGCATGCCCTTTGTGTTTTTTCAAGAAGGATGATTCTGAAGTAGGGCTGTACGATTTTGACAAAAAATAAAATCCCGATTTGTGTCTTTGAAATTTCAGATGTGTTTCTGATTTCTTAAAATAAATAAATAAATAAATAAATAAGTAAGACAAAATGGCTTAGGATTAATACATTTATCAATGTATATACATTTTACTCACCCGTATAACTTGAAAACAGACCAGTAAAATCATTATCAATGTTAAAAAGGAAATCCGATTTGACGGTTTCACTTTGTCAAAAATCCTCTGAACAAAATAATCCGATTTGGATTTCAAATCAAATTTTTTTTGCACAGCCCTATTCTGAAGTAACAATGTCGGCGTGCATCACAAATTGTGATTGAGGTTTATTCCCGCAGCAGACGAGCCATCTCAGGTCGACCACTCGGATGACGTGTGGAGGAGACGCAGCTCGCTTTATTAGCGTGAACCTCACACGGGCAAATGCCAACGCTTCGACAATATGTTGTTGTCAAAGGCTAACACGTATGCAAATAGCATATGGCTCCATCTGCCTTTACCTCATAATGACCTCATTATATGAAATCCGTCTCTGAGCCTCTCTTCCCCCCCCTCCCCCTGTCTCGCCTCCTTCTCTCTTCACTTACACTTAATTCCTCAATTAACCTACAGACCGTTTTTCACAACAAAAGTGGAACTACATCATAAGCAGGGACTAAGGATGTCAAATTTTCAATCGAATTTGTGAATTATGATGATTGGATGTATGGGTGCTTTGTCTTGGTTTTCCTTTTTTGTTTTTTGTCTTTGTCGAAGGGGGAAAAAGTAAAAAATGAAAGTTTGTCTATTTTAATCGATTAATACTTAACTTGAAATGTTCAGACCGAGGCTGCAACGAATATTTTCAAATGGAAAAAAACACTTTTTTTTTTAGTTCTCTAGCAATTATGAATAAACAATAGAAAATAAGATATTTCACTGATTAATTAATGGCCAAGTAACGTTTTCATTAACAACCATTTTTATTTCACCTCAAGGCATAAGAGCTGTGACTAGCTTCCACAAAAACAAAATGAAAAACGGGCAGACACTGCCTTCAGTTGGAGCTACCAAAATAAAATTAATTAATACATTGAAAAACCAAATACATTTCATATATGGAGAGGCTGCGTTGAATATGTGAGGAGATATTATGATCTGACCGCAAATTTAAAATTATCTGTGTAACTTCAAAAAAGACGATTATTGGATTTGATATTCGATAATTTGATTTGACTCGACTGATTTGACTGGGCCACTGGTGGTTGCGGGGACTCCATTGGCGGGCGGCTTTGTGTGTGTGGGTGTTGCGCACCATGGAGCGATCTCCTGTTCAACCCGATTGCCTGTATATATGGACAAATTTGCGGCATGAAATAAAAAATGTCTTGATGTTTTCGGATCCACGTTAAGCGGATCCTTGGAAGTGTTTATACATGAGCACTTTTGAATCAGATCCACCCATAAGCGGATTAAATGTATGCTTTTTGGTTCCATGTAAACAGGGCTAGTGATTTTATTCTCTTCCTTTCATGTGTCTCGTGCACACTGTTTCCTGCCATCTAATGGAAAATAATGCTACTGCAGCACATTACTAATGACAGTGAAACTAAGCAATCGCTGCCCAGCCAGGCCTCTTCTCCTGTATTGGCATGCATTTTTTATGTTGTTTTTTTCACCAAAAAAGTTGCTAAGATTAAATTTCCCCATGTTATATTCTCTTCATTTCATAGCATTGCTTGTCATAAAGAGGGGCCTTTAGGTTACTTGCTTTTATCCAATTATATTTCAGTCATCATCTCTCGCCCGGGGTGCGAAATCTGGCGCCTGCAGAATCAATAATGCAGGCGCCTGTAAGCTTAAAGGGCCACTCCAGCCATCTGCATTAAGCGGTGTATCCTTGGAAACCCCACTCTTATCTTTTCACACTTGCGTGAAAGCGTTGCGTGTGTCCTCCGATGTGTGAGGAATCTGTTGACGCAACGATGCATTCCTTGGTGGAGGGAGGCGTAGCTCAGTCGGTAGAGCGGGTGTTCCAATGACCGGATCGGAAGGTTGGTGGTTCCAATCCCGGCCTTGACCTTGTCCATGCCAAAGTGTCCTTGGGCTGGACCTTGAAATCCAAATTTCTTCCAATGGGTTGTGGCGAGTGCCTTTTATGGCAGCTGTCGCCATTGGTTTGTGAATGTTTTTTTTTTTTTTTTAGTTATTTTTTGGGCGCAAGCACCATTTCTCATTCTTTTTTGAGAGAGATAGTGGATTAAATCGGAAACTGGGATGAAGAGTCGGGGGCCCAGGTCTGTGGGACTCGGCCACCGCGCGCCCCCCGATGGAGAGGTAACTTTGAGTACCACTAAGTGGCAGAAAAGCATTATAAAAGTCCATATGTTACTGTTCTCTTAAATTTTATGTATGTTTGTTTTTTGTACTTGGGATGGTAAAGTAGTTTCATTATTTTAATATATGTTTGTCTCCCTGGCAGAACCAACACATCGTCCACACGCTACACATCACTAGACGTTATGCTATGCAACATCTAACGATGTGCAATAAGTGGACGATGCGTTGGTTCTGGCTCGCCAGGCTACTACTGTACAAGCACTAGCATTAAGAATGGCTTGCCACACATACTGCACTGCACTAAAAGTACTAATTTTTTTGTACCACTACGGTGCAGGTTTGCAATCTCTGAGTGCTTCTAGTTTTATGTATTTTTGTCCCTACATATTAACTATTACTGTTGATATGACTGAAGGCTAAAACCATCACAGTCGGAGCCGCACCGTCGTTAGAGAAATATTATCTCTTTAAAATGAAATACTGCACTTTATGACGATTTAAAAAGCCCTCTCTGCATCCGAATCAATGTTAATATCCTTTTAATATCCTTACCAGTCTGGGTCCAAATGACTCATCTCCTTTTAACATATGAACTCTGTTGAAGGCTGAGATATTCAGATAGCACTTTGTGATCCCTCCAAAAGTTGAGACTGCTCTCTCTCTCTACCTCTAGCTGTGATGTTCGTCTCTCGCTCTTGCTCTCTCTCTCTACCTCTCTCTGTGTCTCTCGCTACCTCTATCTGTGGTGTCCGTCTCTCGCTCACGCTCTTTCTCTGTCTCTCTCGCTACCTCTCTTTGTGTCTCTGTCCCTCTCTCTGTCTCACACTCTGTCTCTCTCTCTGTCTCACTGTGTGTCTCTCTCTATCTCTCTCCTCTCTCTCTAGCTACCTCTCTCTCTCGCTACCTCTCTTTGTCCTTCTCTCGCTACCTCTCTCTGTGGT
>OMKY01044140.1:3209-13604 GCA_900302395.1 Bregmaceros cantori
TGTCTGTGCAGCAATCAGCCTGTCTTTGCAGCAATCAGCCTGTCTTTGCAGCCTGTCTCTGCAGCAAACAGCCTGTCTCTGCAGCAAACAGCCTGTCTCTGCAGAAAGCCTGTCTTTACAGCAAGCAGCCTGTCTCTGCAGCAAACAGCCTGTCTCTGCAGAAAGCAGCCTGTCTCTGCAGAAAGCAGCCTGTCTTTGCAGCAAGCAGCCTGTCTTTGCAGCAAGCAGCCTGTCTTTGCAGCAACCAGTCTTTGCAGCAAACGCCTGTCTTTGCAGCCTGTGTCTGCAGCTGGAGAGTCGACTTTGTGGCTTTCCCATATCTACTTCATGCCATTTCCACTCCATTATTTACTTCTATTGATGAAAAAATGCAACAAAATGATGCGTGTCCACAGTACATGCGTGTGTACATGTGTAGCAAAATAAAAATAAGTTCCCTGATTAGACAGCAATAATTATCATTCTTGTTCGAATGTTGTATAAAATTATTTTTGCACTCAACTTTGCTTTCCTTAAGTAATATATAGTAATGCGATGGAATACAATTCTATAGTCCCTCATTAAAAATGCTGTATTCAAACACTAATAAATGTGACGAAAAATCCCGAAATGTTTTATAAATAAACAAATTACTGTTGTCATACAATATTCACACGCCTACAAACTTATTCAGTATAGAACGTATATAAAATGAATTCAAGATACAGCAGTTGATTAAAAAAAAAGTAAAACCTGTCTCTATCTTTGTGCAGTGTGCTTTTTTTTTGCTTTGATAAGTGCTTAAATAAAATGCTTTAGTATTGTTATTATTATTATTAGGGGTGTCGAATATTTAATATTCATTTTCTTACCAAACAATCAAGAATTTGTACTAGTCCATTTGCTGCACTTAGTAGGTCCATAATATCACAATGCCTCCATGAGCATTGAATGAAACCTCATAATAGAAGAACTTCATCACCATTTTAATTTTGAAAGTTGATACTTTGTTGGGCATGCAGATTCAAAAGTCCGGTCTTGCATGGTACAGCACTATTGTATCTAGAAACGGCAAATTTATATGATCAATCAACCGATAAATTTAATGATTATTCAAATAATTAATTAACCAAAGTTATTTTTTTGCCCGCTGGCCGCTAGCAACGTTTTTCATCCTATTGAGAGAGAGAGAGAGAGAGAGAGAGCGATAGTGGCGGATTAAATAAGAAACTGGGATGAAGAGTCGGGTGGAGAAATTGCAGAAAAGCCGGAGAGGGGATTAGAACCTGTGGCACTGCTCGACCTATGGTCCGGGGGGCGCACTCTATAACCACTCTTTCACCGCGCCCCCACGCCCCCTATAACCACTCTGCCACCACGCCCCCCCTAAATTAACCACATCCCTAATTGCACCAGTGTAGTTGCACCTTCTGTAAAAGATCTGGTACATGGCACAATGCATCACGCATCACCGTGCGTGGATAGATTCCATAGCTCATGCTGCTTCTGCCTGGGCCTGTGCTGATGCAGATGGGGGAAATACACACACACACACAGATAGACTTTGAACACTGGGGCGTGGCGTCTCTGGGCGAATGTGTTCTTGTACATAGCAGGACCAGCCGTGCTCTAAATCATAGCTAAAGGTAACACAACGGGTCCCAGCGTGGCTGACAGTGGAAAATAATAGTTTTCTTATTTTGGAAGAAAAACAACGACTTTTTTTTCTTTTTGTGTACCTCTCAACCACTCATTTCACTGCTCAGTGTTCGCCCCTTTACTGCGACACACAGGCTCAATAAAAGGAGATTTACTACAGCACGACACAGAACATGTTTTTTTTCTCTCTCTTCCTTCGGTTCTGCCTTTTTTTGAGTGAAATAAAAGCTGACAGTACAGAAAACATTCTATTGGGTGTGAGCTGCGCGCTCATTGGCCCATAAACTACCATGATGCCAACCATGTGTGCATGAGCTCTGTTTGCTGTTCCGAATGCCTGATATTTAGAAAAAGGAAGTCCTGGTCGAACTTGCTAGAAATGGATTGACGGTGTCTCCCTCATATGGCGCACTTGTGTCAGTGCACTGAAATTATAGTGCACACTATTTTACTACACTGACTTTTTAGTGCATGCATGTCGTGGTTTAGTACAGTCTATGAAAACACGTACTGGAGAAGACATTGTGATGCTCAGGGATGCCAACTTTGCATGCTGCCAGCCTTCCGTCCTACGAAGAGCCTACAACAAGCCAGCGGATATAGCATGTATGTAGCCTGGCGAGCCAGAACCAACGCATCGTACATCGCTAGACGTTGCATAGTGTCTGGGAAAATCAGACAAGCTGCTGGCACGCATCGGTCCGACCAATCAGCGCGGACGTGGGCAGTTTGGCCGAGCAGAGTTTGGTTGTCACGCCTCCACGCCGCTTATTCCACCAACTGCACTGGGATTGGATAACATGATTTATTGCCACTTTTTTTGACACGTTTTTCAACCCTGGTTTTACCAGACCCAGTTGTCGGTCTAATTGCGTGCAATGCGTGGGTGTTTCGTTGGTTCTGACTCCCCAGGCTAGTGTGTATGCACACTCGTAGCAGGCAACATGGTGGCCATTTAGTGCGTGCTAGAGGTGCAACAGATCAAAAGACTCACAATTCGGATCGTTCCTTGCATCAGGACTCACGGATCACCAATTTTTCTGGATCATTGCCAAAAAAAACACATGTTAAATCAACTTGTTAAATGAAAACGTATAAAATCAACTTCAGCGGGGGGCGCACGGTGGCCGAGCGGTTAGAGAGCCCGTCCCCCAACCACTGGTCGAGCAGCGCCGCAGGTTCGAATTCCCTTGTCCGGCATTTCTGCAATGTCTCCCCCCAACTTTCTGCAATGTCTCCCCCATCCCGGTTTCCGATGAATCCTGTCGCTATCTCTCTCAATAAAGATTGAAAAACGGTGCTTGCGCCTAAAAAAAAAATAACTTAAAAAAAAAAAAATCAACTTCAGCGCACGCGGATAATGTTTTTAACACGGAGAGTAAAACAATTGATTACTTTAAAGATTGTATTGACATTTTTTGTACATTCTTTATGCAAAGTAAAGTTTAAAATGCACTACGAATGATGAAGGTATCTGTAAAACTACTCCCCCTTAAGGTGTGTTGGCATCCACCTGCTCAAATAAAGTTACAAGTATTGAAAAGTCACTAAAACAATCAACTTAGTTAGTTTTAAGATAAAGTAGTCATTAACAGGGCTTGAAAATGAAATTAATTTTAAAAAGTTCCGAACGGTTCCGGCAGGCCTATGTTTAACGTTTTCGTTCTCGGAACCGTTGCGTCACCAAAATATCGGTCCTGAACCGGTTGGGAACGCAAAAATTTTGTTCGTTCTTAAAGTTCCTTATTTTGAGCAATGTTAACTTTAGATATAGTTTATACAAAATTTATTTGGCGGACTTTCAAACTTGACTGCAACTTTATTAACGTGAAACTGGCTTTAAAACACCATCATATTCGCTTCCTCGTCTGTCCACAAGAGGGAGCCCCAGATGCCCCATGGGGCTTGATGACTGACAGCAAAAATTGGATGAATGCACAACCGGAAAGTCTCCCAGACATAGGATATGTTCAAATATATAGAGAACAGAAAAAATGTTTTTAACCGGTTTTGTGGATTTCATAATGTTCCGTTTCTGTTCCGGAACAGTTGAAGAGATCTTCGTTTCTGTTTCCGCTCCTCATAAAATTCCATAAAATTCTGTTCGTTTTTGCTTTTCGTTCCTTGAACCGGTCAATAATATAACTTGGTTACTATTAAGAGGTTTAGTTGTCAAGGAGTAGTCAAGTAACTGTGGCAACAGTGGTAGTCGTCACCTGTTGTCAAAATATGACCTCATCCTAACATAAAGTGTGCACTTGGAGTGAAATGATTACACGCTGTGGGATGCATAGCTATGCATGTGAGACATAGTATCGCACTCTCTCTCTCTCCCCTCTGTCTTCTTTTTCCTTCTCTTCCACACTAGCTCTCTCCCTCACGGACTAATGAATCGGCCAGCAGTTTTTATTTCCAGCTGATGTCATAATAATGTCTTGGGTTTCGTTGCGGATTAAAGGCTTTGTTATGGTTTTCCCATAACATATGGTCTTGCAATGCTATTTCATTTGCACGAGTTGTTACTTAATTTTTGTTTTATCTTGCCGCAATGCTTTCCTCATATCCAAGATGTCTAATTTTAAGTCGACTATCGCATTCCGGACTGTATTACAGCCGTTACGGTACCAAAGAAAATGTGATGGAATCAACAATGGGGGCACTGTTGATTTGTGTACATAAAGTAGAATCATTATTAGTATCAGATTTTGAGACAACGTGGAATTTGACTTTGCTTATCTGTTCACCTCCTTGTACAGCAAGTGTTAATACAGAACACAGAAATGGAAACAAAAAAGATAACGGAACAATGTAGTAATAGCATAATAGTGATATCAACAAATGAACAGTAGCACTGCTAACTGCAGTGGTAATATTGGTAGTAATAGAAGAATGGTATGATGTGGTCGATGTTCATACTGCACATACTCATTGAGTACTAGTAGTCTAATACTTATCACCTAGTAAACTGTGACACGTGTCCAATGCTTAGTTCACTCTCACAGTTTACGCAACCTGCAAGTGATGGTGCTCTTACTAGAGTTCAGTAGCAGTACTGCAGAAGAAGCTATTTCTGAACCTGGTAGTCTTTGTGAGTAGGGCTTGGAACCATCTTCCAGAGGGGAGGGGAGAGAATAGGTGTTGCACGGGGTGGGAGGGGTCAGATGTAATGTTCTTCGCCCTGTCCCTGACTCTTGCCTAATGTGGGACTGGCAATCTCAATAAACACCTTTACAGACTCAAGTCAGGAATAGGGCATGGTGACGTCGGATGTATCAATGACAAATTATAACTTGTATAATGTCAATGTTATGCATACCGGTGTACTGCTTTTTGCCTTTCGTCTGTAGTATGTCAGAGTATAACCCACATCCTTTTTTTAGATTCTGACATTGTAAAAATAACATTTTTAACATTTTTTTCTAAATGTTTTTTTTCAGCCTATTCAGGCTGTTTTTTTCTGAAGCTTTATTTATTAGGGTTAGCGGAAAGGGGTGAAGATGGGGGACAGACATGCGGGAAATACGTCGGTGGCGAGATTCGAACCACCGACTCACCGCGGTATTAAGGCATATGCGTGCTTTCCAGTGCACTGCCTAACCGACTGAGCTGCTGGGCAGCACCTTTTTTTTATATTCTAACATTGTAAAAATAACATTTTTAACATTTTAACAACTCGTTCTCTCTCGAATGGCAGTGGAAGTTGAATGTAAACAACCTGTGGTGCGGCTGTCAAACTGGCTGCAGTGATGTTGCATGCCCAAGCCCCATTATAAAAGTGTCTGTTTGGATCATGACTGAGTGTGTTTTCGTTATGATCAAAGGGTGTCTGTGTTTGACTGTCAAAGTCTGTGTGTTTTCTGCAGGAGAGAAGACATGTGAAGCATCCACCATACCTCAGCAACAAATGGTATGCTTTGGATCAATTTGACCTGTCTGTATCAATGTGTGAAGCCATTTACACTAGGGGTGTCCCATAGTGTATTTTTTGCTCATATCGCCGATATAAGCAAAAAATGTCGATCGGTATCGGATCGGCAAGCGCACCGTGTGTGTTATCGAAGAAAGACAGTGGAGTTTGCTCAGCTTCATCTCATCTTAAGAGCCGACATGTGGCTTTTTATTCTCCAGAAGCCTAATAATAAAAATGCGGGTGGACTGGATCGCTGTGGGCATCAAGTTTAATTGAACTATGTCGGCTGAAGCGGCTCTGTTATAACTCAGTTTTGATAAAGAGATAATATGTCACGTCCTAACATCACTGATCACCATCTTCCTAAACAATTTGAAGAATCTGAACTTGAATCAAATCATTTCGAACAAATGATTTGCTTTAAATTGCTGCTGTTCAACTCGTAGTGCAGCATGAAAGCAAATGTAATTGTTTTAAAACTTCAAAAAAATGTTAAAACACACATACTGTTAGCACTAACCGCACTATGTTTTTGTACCACTACGGCGCAGATTCGCAATCTCCGAGTGCTTCTAGTTTGAATTGTTCTGCCTCAGCCCTTAGGTGCTACCAGGACTCATTGGGTCCTTGTGGGTTTTTCATTTCATTTGAGCGGCATTTTGGCTCTGGTCATGGGTACATATGATGCGCTTTTCACTGAACTTTGATATCACAAAGTTCTTTCATTTTTTAATGATTCCTCACATTGTGTAGATCATTTCGCATCTTTCGCATGACGAGAACTTTGATATCACAAAGTTCTTTCATTTTTTAATGATTCCTCACATTGTGTAGATCATTTCGCATCTTTTGCGTGACAAGGACTCGACGATGTCCACGTAGCACCTAAGGGCTAGTAGGCTTACTAGTCAAAGGTTACTTTGATATTTCCCTACATAGTAATTGTAATTAAATCAGCAGTATGGTAAAGATGTGCATTTCTATCATTGACTTAGAAAATGTGTTGTGCATAAGTACATATGCAGCCAATAGTAAAAGTTCTGCCAGTATTTATAGTGACCTTCAGTTGACCTTCCTGGTGACATTAGTACATTTATGTTATGTCATTATTGTACTGTGCAGTGTATTGTTGTCATGTGATTGGTTGAATGTCTGTGTTCATTCACTGCAACCTGAATTTACCTGTGGGTACAAAATAAATCATTCATTCATTCACCTTCCTGGTGAGCTGTGATTAAACAAATTGATATAGTAGTTTTCATTTTATACCAGGATGGCTGATAAATTGTGAATTCATGAACTGGAAAAGTTGACGTTGTCATTGAGCTGTTTGGTATAAGGGGCTGCTGTGTGGAGGGACTTTCCCACGCTAGTAGGCCCAGGAGGCGGTGCAAACACACGCATACACCAGATGTCGTGTGCAATGGATCACAGTATAATTTCAGGAGTGTCGGAAGTCTTCTCGGAAGGCGTCTCAAAAGTTTTCAGCTCTTAACAACTTTCTTTACGAACACAGCAGATGTGTGTGTATTTAAAGTTGGAGTTGCAAAGTTAGTTTGTATTGCAATCTATCTTGGCACAAGCACCATTTTGTCATTATATTGACAACCTTTGTGTGAAAGGGGGGCGGGGGGGGGGCGGTGAGAGAGCGGGGACGAGCGCACGTGTAATTTATGACCGTGAGGGGAAGTGATCTCACATTATGTATGGGGCTGTCTTGGAGCAGCGGTCTCAAATTGTTGCGCAAAGGGGCCAGCACCCGCAAAGTTGTATTTATTTATTTTTTGGTAACTGCTGAATCATACTTTGAATAAAGGGCTCTGTGATTTTGCAAATCTCCAATTTCTGATGATTTTGTGCTGGGTCATTTTGTAATATAGTTAAGAAATTCAGTTATTAACAGAAGCAGCCGCTGTAGTAGTATCCCAAATAGGGGTGCAACGATTAGTAGATTAATCATTTATGAAATGAATTGTCAACTAATGCAATAATCAATATCGCAAAGGAATTGAATTGTTGAATTGAATCATTATTGTCTATACAAATTTGATATTACTTGATTATTTCAGAGAAATCTAAATATGATTATTCAAATTTATTTATTTAAAAAATGAATGTATAGAACTGTTTGCGTATAAATTAATGCAGTCTGGTGTGCATGTTCGCACCCACTCGCCACCTGCTCTCTGTGATAACAAAAGGTATAATTGACGTTTTGTCCAGTGAAGTCTTTCCGTTGTTTCGGTCATTTGCTCCTGTGACTTTCAGGTTACCTGCAGTCACAGAATGGGAAGACAAAGTTGGAGTTTGCACGAGTGCTTGGATTAAAGCATGCCCTTTCAAAATTCACCACCATCAACTCGAACTGGTTGTAGTTCTTTTAACACATTTTCTTGTGAATCACTATCTTGATTGAGTTGTTTTTCTCGTGTGTTGTGGTGTGTGTGTGTGTGTGTTCAGGAGGCAGGTGACTGCTTGCCTGCCGATTGCCCAGGACACGCTAACCCACCTGAGACGAAAAGGAAGAGCCCATACACCAGGTAGAAGGCTGTCAGTGCTGTCAAACCACTTTAGTGCCGTGTGGTGTTACACCTCCCACGATTCTAAATGTATCATAAAATTCACCTGTCAGTTATTGCTTGTAGTGAGTTAAAAAAAACATGAAAATTAACGATGTATTTATTTATTTCTTTGGGGCGCAGGCACCGTTTTTAATTTTTATTGAAAGAGATAGTGACAGGATTAAAACAATCGGAAAATGGAATGAAGACTGTGGAGAAGTTGCAGAAAAGCTGGAAAGGCTATGAGAACCCGGGACGCTGCTCAACCTGTGTTCTGGGGCGGGGGATGGTGCAATCTAGAACCACTCTACCATGGCGCGGCCCCAACTAACGACAATTTTGTCGTTTTTAGACCGCAAACTGCAGGATTTGTAGCGGAAACAAATTGGGTGTTGGTGTCTGGGCCAGTTTCATTTCTTTTTACAGGGATTTCAGCATTATCTTCAATAGCTGATAGTAGATGTACTTTTCCCATCATAGCTTTTTCCCTGTTATTGAAGTATCTTCTAATATTAAAAATGATTGGTCTCATTGCTGTGGTTTTGTTCCTGCACGTCTATTGTTTCTTCTGCTCGAGCAACAAAATCTAAGATCCTAATATCCTTCCCATGTTCCTGTGCTGGGAACCAATGGCTTCAGAGCTTGGTTCCCAAAAATCCACTTGGCTTCAAAGCTTAAAATTACCACGCCTTTGACTTAAGCCCACTGGAGTTCATAACCACAGCCTACCATGGCCAATATGTTACTAATGTGTTTAATTTCTCAGAGACTGCCTGGGAGCAGGGCGTGGGGTAAATTAAGGTTCAGTGGGCGCGGCCAGCCCAGGGGAATACGCGCCTATTGTTTGAGTCGTGTGACAGAGACGCTTGTGTTTACTCACATCGCTCCCACTGTTGTGGACTTGTGGAGATGTGAAGCAGTTCAAGGAATGGGCACTTCCTAAGAAGGCAGTGCGTTATAAAGTTCCACTTGGCTAGGCGGGTGTCGTTGGTGGAGTGGTTATGGACACGGCACCCAGCGCACCCCCATTCATGTTAATGCCGCTGCGTCTACCACAGCATCCGCAGTGTTAGAGAGTTCTCCTTCCCTCGCCAGCTCGCCTGCGATGTCTACCCCCGATCTCTTCAACCCAGTTTCTGGTCTAGTCCAACCCCAATTAGATGGACGAACCTGCATATTTTCTGCAAATAAAGACAAAAGCAGGATTATGCTCTACACACATGCTCTACAATACTATTACTTGTTCGTTTCAACATGATACTGAGAGTACTCAACATGGTGTTAATAGTCCTTGACACAGCATACTAATAGCTCAAACATTTGTGTTGGGTAAAATCATCCAAACCAGTATAAAGCGTGGGGGTTAGTGTCAACATCCACCCTCTTGGATATGTTGCAACGTCAAGTTCATGTTTGCTCTCAATCACTGATAGTCTCAAAGGAAGTTGAAGAACTTGTGTGTTTGCACACATGAAAGACTGCCACAGCCCACTGCAGTGCATGGAAAATAACTGGAATCCCCCATCCACGCAGCTCGCACTATTGGTCAGTTGGCATTTTCACAAGGCTCTCTACGTCACTGTTAGTTTATAATGATATAAATAATAATACATTTTATTATTATTTTTATGAGATTTATGTAGAGCCTTTCACGAAACCCAAGGTCACTTAGCTTCTGTGATACCGAAGAACGGAAGAGAAAAAAGACAGAAAAACCAAAGCAGAAAAGATAAAAATAAGGCGTTGTGGGATCTTGTTGTTGTAATGGCAGCTCAGATAAGGTGTCCACGTAGAGGAAATGACCAGTCTTGACACGTGAATATGTCTAAAGGGTTCATTTATTAAGCTATACTGGACATTAGCCGGGTATCGGCTAGCTAAGCTAAGCTATGAGCTAAGCAGGAAAACATGGCCGAACAACTCCATCAGGAAGTATCACTGATTTATAGCTGATGGGTGGGGACATCCAATGATGTCACAGCTTGTAGCCAATCAGGACAATGGAGGTGTGACTCTACTAGTCACATTTCCATAACATACCTGACGCCAGATTGGGTGAGCTCTGGACTCTCTTGACGGGGCTCAGGGTGAGTAACATGGATGTTGCTTTGCGGTGTTGGAGCAGGCATGATCCTCCGCTGTCTGGCAGCAGCAGCAGCAACAGCGTGCACATGCATAGAAGCAGGTGCCAACCAGCACACAAGCACAGAGACGTGCACGCACGTACACATACACACACACACACACACACAACCAAACATGCATACGTGTGTATGCACACACACA
>OMKY01044148.1:0-10315 GCA_900302395.1 Bregmaceros cantori
CTCTCTCTCATTGAAAACAAAATAACTCCAGCACATAGCTCTGTGTGTAAAATGTTCTTATGAAATTATCAACGATAAAAGCAACAGAATATGTATATCACTAACAGCGCACATCTCCACCGAACCATGGTGGTACACTTTTGCAATGCTGTGTGTGTAACTGTGTGTGTAACTTTGCTGTCCACCATCGTCATTGAATCAATTGTATTCCATTTATATATTGGGTTATTGACATGTAATTATTTAATGCATTATTTAATGTATTATTATTATTATTATAGTTGTTTTATTATTGATACTTGGTGATACTTGGAGAGATACGCTTTACAACATTGGTTGCATGCATATATTGAGTGATCACGTAAGACGACGTCCATTTTTAGCTGCTGCACTGCTATTAATGGTCGAAAGTGGCAGAGCACGAGTGTGTGTGTGTGAGTACTGTGTGTGTTTGTGTGCGTGTGTGGAAAACAACAACATTAAAATAGTAAATGCACCCCCAACCCCCTCCAAGCACATGCAGTGAGTTCAAACTACTTGGTTCAGACGTGCATTATGACGTGCAAATGGCCACCCGAAAGCTAAAACGTCGTGGACTCGCCTCGTCCTCAAAAACTCAAACCACGATCAGCGGGTCTCAAGCGTTTCCTCCGGGGGAATGCACGTCGGCACACCGCCGGATGCAGAGCTGGCCCCAGACCGCGCTCCTTCCACGGCAGCTGACCGGACGGGAGGGCTCTTCGGCCAGAATTAACCCCCTGCTGAAGAGGCGCCGTCCCGCAAAGATTTACACATTATCTGCCTCGTGTATTTTGTTTTACGCGCGCGCGCGCACACGCACACACCCACACGCAGAATGACCCCACTATGGCGTGCGGTATAGCCTACATGCATGCATGGTTGGGAAGGTTACTTTGTAAAGGCAATCCCTTACATTCAATTGCTATTTAGCGTATACATTGTAAGTTGCAATGCAATTCCATCAATTTTACCACACGTTGTTATTATTTTTTTTTTCAATTAAACTTCAACAATCCAGTTTTGGTCCAAAGTTGGTCTAGTTTTGGTTTTCCTCAACGTGCGGTATAAGAACTATAAACATGGATACTGTATCTCAAATTGAATGGGAGCCTTGTTACCCCCGTTGAATGGGGTAAGGGGGGCTGTTGCATGCATTGAAACGCTTACAGTTAGTCAAGCATATTTTCTCAACTTCATAACCATGAGACAGGATTATTATGATCGTTTAGTACCTGTTGGGTGGTGTTCACGAATAACGAAGCCACTATAGCTTGTTCTAGACACTATACATGCGGCAGCACCATTGTGACATCACCTCGACATACATGCCATGTGTGCCTGTATTCCTGTTCCTGACAATAAAGGAGAGATTGGGGACTTCTGACCGCTAGAGTGTGCTTTAATTTAATACATATCCGGAATCTTAATTCTCTTCCTCGATGTGAGGCGCAGTTACAATAAATTATAATTAATGGATAAACATAAGTTGTATTTTGCAAATCAACGTTGCACTGTTTGTGGGATAACAGCTTGCAAGTGCAAAACTAATTATTACGTAATTCTCAAGTAAAATGTGTGCCTGCACGACGTTCTAGGTAATTTTACCAGTTTAACTAGTGTAGCCGATGCATCACATTAATCAATTAATGATTTGGACAATTGAAAGGGAGTTACTTAAATGAAAATTGAGCTCCTCTAGAATTCGTTGGCGCGGACACCGCGAGGTGCTGCGTCCAGTTTGAACACACTTCAAACTTTGCAAAAAAGAATATATCTTTCTGCGTTTACATTCCGGGCCACCCCCGCATGTAGCCAGGACAAGACGAATCCATCAGTAGACTCGCCGCAACTCAATGCGGATGGAGCCTCAATTCCAACACACACACACAGTTTTATTCACAACAATATTTTTCTTGATATTTTTTTCGGCGCAAGCGAAATTTTCTCATTCTATTGCCAGGATTACGACGCTACCCGTGCAGTAGTCTTAACCGGCTGCGCCATAGGACCCTCATTACATTCATAGACCCTCATTACAACAAGTAATGTGACTAAAGGTTATGGCGTTGCACAACACTGCTAAAGTTTCAAAACCACACATAACCTTGCAATGCGCACCATCTGACCAAAAACAAGCCGCAAATTCGAGAAAATTCGACCCTAACTGTACATTAATTTCTGTGACGCTCTACGTGCGCTGCCTCGGTCTAATCATACGGAGCTTAGCCCGTCTGTCTCCGCTATCAGTTACCCCGGAGCGGACTCCCCGATGCGGAGAGAGAGGAGGAGGAGGTGGGGGCCGGGAGGAGGTGAAAGAGTGTGGGGGTGTTCCACATCCTAACACGAGGGATTAGTCGTGTTTTGACTTTGTAATCAGGCACCTGGTTGGCCAGCACACAGGGGTCCTCCCATCAGCTGGCAGCTCCACCGACCAGCCGAGCTGGGAAGGTCTGTGTGCGGCTGTCGACTATAAGTAGTTTCCAGTATTTATGATTTTTTTTTTTTATTATTTATAAAAAGTGAGTTAACAAGGCTTAATTGTGTTGATTAGATATCGATGAGGCACATAATGTAAAACACTTAAAGCATGCATACACACATAAAAAGCTACATAAAACTATAGAAAATAAAACTAGAATAGACATTAATGTCGTGACTCAACTTTTATGTCGTCGACTAATTTTTTTTTTTTTTCGGGTAAATGTGAGTCGATTATAGCGATTACTTGTAACGGCTCTAAGGAACAGCAGATACGCGACAGCTCCTGCATATGAACGGATACGCAGTGTGTGATGACGGCGAGGCCTCATAAAGAGCCGGTCCCCAGGGTGGGTGGGGGTGTGTGTGATTGACAGGTCTGATAGTGCGCGTGTGTGTGTAGGGATTGGGGGGTGAATAGCGGGGGATATTTGGGGGAAGTGTGTGTGTGCAGGAGTGTGGGGGTCGGACCAGCGGACGGTGGTGGTGTTGGGGGTGTACGGAGCAACTTTTGAATGCTCGGTGTAGATTGCGCGTGCGTGCGTCCGAGGGTGCGCGTGCACAAAGCGCGCGGCGGAGGTGGCAGGAGTAAAGTGAGCTTTTAATTACCAGCCCAGGAGCAGATGTAGCAGAATGGACACGCGCACGAGCGTGCGCACACGCATGGCAGCTGGAAACAATCTGTGGAGAAAGGGCTGTGTGTGTGTGTGTGTGTGTGTGCGTGCTATGGCAGCAGGCATTCTTAAGTTTTAACACGGGTTCGCTTTTCTTGATCATTAGAAGGGAAAACCACCGAAAAATCTATTCTGAAATATGGCCTTCTCTGATCTTAGCCATATCGACACATGTATATCCCCGTGCGTGCACTCACCCTGGCACTCAGCAGTACTTAAGTGGAGCTAAGCTTTAGAGCTGCAACCGATACTCAATTACCAAATTAGTTAAATATATGTGGTTCCGAATGCCAATCTCCATTCCCAGTGTCATGGCCCATGACACTTAAGCTTGGGTGAAAATCCAAGAACGAGGCTCTTCAATGCTAATGCTAAAAAAAATGAAATATTAGCTAAGAGTGGAGATGATGAAACGGCAAAAAAGTTATATGAATATTTAATAATTTTATTAATAATTAACGTTCAATGACAGCAATGATTAATACTAGTTTATTTTAAAGGGAAAATACATAGATTAATCGTCAGTCAAAATGGTCGATTAATCGATTATCTAACTAATCGTTAGTTGCAGCCCTACTAAGCTTCATAGCTTACTTCAGTTTGGGTCTATGGGGCTAAGCAGCATAGTTCACCCCCAAACTGGTGTGAACATCGAAGCAGTAGAATAGTTACATTTGATTTTGTGTAACATCCCACATACCAGATTAAGAAAAAAAGTAGGAACATTTTGGAAGTGATTATTGCTTGCATCTAGAAACCCTTTTGGTTCCATAACACCAAGCTATACTAACAAAGTACAGCTGAAAGCAGTGTGTTAGGTCATTTGGTTTGGGTTAGCCTAACCAAACACCAAATTACGAAATCACAGCACAATAGGTGTGACGAGTGGCGTGGAGGCTTGTTTCAAACAAAGCCAGCCTTCGAGCCGCTTGGATCGCCCGAACGCGGACAACAATCTGATTTGTAGACCTGGTTTATCCAGACCCACCGGACCGCCCCATCGCAAACGATGCAAGGACGAGTCGTTGATTCTGGCTTGCCAGGCCAATATTTAGAACTCAATTCATCATGGTACATCTCAAACGAGTTGGAACTAGGACTGTACAAAAAATTGATTTAAAATTGAAATAAATCAGATTATTTTGCTCAGAGGGTTTGAAAAACAGGGAAATTGTCTAACCAGAATTTAATTTTAACTTGAATGGTTGTAGCATATTGTTGAATGGCTGGCTGATTAAACTTTATCACAGCAGTGATATGGATAACTTGGTTTGTTTATAAGTTATATTGGTGGAGTTATTAATCCTAAACCCTAGAATTATTTTTATTTATTAAAGGGGGACACAGTTTGCAACATAAAAAAAATAATTATGAAAATCTTGGTTTTGATGTTTTTTTGTCTTTTCTTAAGGAAATCGAAATTAAATCAAAAATCGGGATATCAAGGATAAAAATTGAGATTTAATTTTTTGGATAAATCGCACAGCCCTATTTGGAACGATTGAGGTTTTCTTGTAATTGCGATTAATCAAGCAATTGTTCTTCACACTCTATACGAGCTATTTGACACATTTATCTACTCCATCAATTCATGAATCCAGCTTTTTAAATCTTTAAGAGCTTTTATTCTGTCGATTTCTAGTACAATAGAACTTCAAGTTATTTTCACGTATAAAAAAAAGTTCACATGAATAGACAATACATGTTCAGACGACACGCTGTGTACAAGTATATAAAAAACAATTTTCATCAAGAAAATTGTGCAAAACTAAAAATTAACAATGCAAAATAAACAATGTCCGTGCACATATAAAAATAAATTAATACTTTGTGTATCCAGTCAATGTATCTCTCTGGTCCTGATTCTCATTCTCTCACACGCGCGCACACACACACACCTTGAGGCTTCTGGCTTCAGCCAATCACATTCTCTCCTTTATGTACACCACCAGCCAATCAGAGAAATGCAAGAACACTATTGGCCAATTAGGAGAACACGCACACCGGCCGAGGTAAAAAAAAGAACATTTTTAAAAACCACCCCGTCATTGCTTACCTGCTGGGGGAAAAAAAGTTAAAATATACTCCACAAAAACTAGAAAGTGATGCAAAACGCCTCAAGCCATAGCGCGTGCCTTTGAATGCGCACAGGGCGCCCCTAGAGGGGGCAGACACACACACATACCCGTAAAATCTGACATCCTTTGTGTTGACGATCGCCACAAAAACGTCAAAATGTACCAAAATAGTCATTAGAAAGCACACTACTTCAGGAGACCAGGTTTAACTGCATAATACCCCATCCTGACCAGACAACGAGACAGAAAATCAGAATCAACACTTTAACTGTTTCCTCTTCTCCAATGTCACCAAGGCCCTCCTCACCAGAAAATAAATTCCTCACCATGTGTCCACATCGGAAACATTTTGCGGCCATGTTGTCTCACTTAACACTTTTGATATTTATTAATTTTATTTTTGATTTCAGAACCTTGTGCCACAAGAACAGCTTCTTCCCTGCTGCCTGCACGTAGCTCTGGATGAGTCAAGCTAAACAAGCCACTTTCCACATGTGCCTTGTCTGTCCCCCTGTACATGGACCCCAATTTCCTTTGTTACGTCCGTTACATGTTTGTCGCACTGTGTCCTTGTCTAGCACCTGTAACCAAGAAAAAAAAATCCTAGTCTGTGATGTTGTTTCATTGACAATGGCAATAAAGTTCATTCCGATTCCGAATACGTTAGTAATCCCAAACAGGAAATGATGTACATATTCACACACCAACCGGGGTGGCCCAGTGGTGCTCAACCACGACCATTCGGGAGTAATTTGGGGTTCAGGGTCTTTGCCCAAGGAACAGCACACATTTATAACCTGCCATGGAGATATCTAGCTTGGCAGGCCAGCACAAATTGTCTATGCATCACACACGACTAGCGCAATCATTGGATCTGGATTAAGCAGGCTCGAAACAAGTGTAAAAAAAGAAAGAAATAAAAGGGGTCAAATGAAGTTATCAAATCACAGCGCAGTAGATGTGGCATGGTTGCAGGCCCACCGGAGGGTTTAGTGTCTCATGCAAGTGCTGTATACTTTTAAAACGGATATTATGATTGTGTAGCCTATCGCTAGCAATTATTGCCCCCATAGAGCTGAGTTCTAAATAATACAAATAACTGTTTCTGCATCAGACAAGGGAAATCGATGCAAAGTGTTGCAAATCTGACCGCTGGAGATTCTGACCAATAGAATCGCTAACAAAAATAATTATTCGCCGATAGTGGGGACATTTCGCCGTTGTATTGCCCGTTTGCCATCAGTCAGGACAGGGTGTGAAAGTGAACTTGCCAGCAGTTAACGGTCCACAGCACGTTTACCTATTTGTTTATGTTACTACGTTTACATTACGTTCATTCACTGTACATAATCCAGGCTACATCCGTGCAACACCAAGCCACCATTGTACAGATTCTGACATCCTTAAATGCTGCAGCCTTGAGATGGAAATTGAGGCCAGCCGAGGCTCAAGTGCTAGAACTCTCCTTGTCCATATCCAATATCTGATATTTACTTACAGCACATGGAGGATTTAAATGTGACATGTTAACTTGTCATAGCCTGGTAGGCAAGAACAAATGAATCGTCCAGGCATCACACGTGACTAGAACGATAATTTGGTCTGCACTAAACAGGTTTGAAAAAAACAAAACAAATGAAGTTATCAAATCACAGCACAGTAGGCGTGCCAAGTGGCGTGGACGCCCACAGCTTGATTAGAACAAGGCCCGTCTAGACGCGGCGGCAATTGGTCTGAATTTGGGCGACTATCGAATTTGTCTGCCTGGTCGGTCCAGAACCATCGGAAAGTTGTCGCATGCAATGCGTGGACGATTCATTGGTTCTGGCTTGCCAGGCTAAACTTGTCAAGGATCGCAAACTCATAATGGCTGATTGACATGCTTGTATGGTTTGTATTTCGTGGGAATTAACAATGTTAAAATACGGTTGATGTCTTGATTATCTTAAATTTATTTTACTTTTGTTGGTGCTGCAAGGTAATACGGTGCCATGCAAGGCAGGATATTTAACCTGAATAAACCGTTTACAACTTAAAAAAATGAACAATGGTATTGGGATATTATGGCACGAACATGGACCGGAAGGAAGTGATTCTTATTTGTTGCGCATATGCATGAAATGTATTGTAGTACCAATGGTGGACTGTTTGGTAAGAAAATGAATAAATGTTAGGGGTTGGTTGGTAAATCATTAATTAATCATTGACATTACTAGTGGGGATAACAACGGTCGCCATATAAACCAATGTAGATTCTTCTCACATATGTTATTAAAAAGTTGAAAATTAAAAAAAAAAAGAAAATAGTCAGTTCTCTCAAAATTACACAACACCTCAGAAATCTGCAAAGCGTATCTGAAAAATTAGAAAAACAATGAATAAATCCAATTTTGAAAGAGAAAAAAAAAAGTCATTCTTGCATCTTGATTGTGGGGGATTGGGGGGAAATGAAGTCCATCCTCCGTAGAATCAGCACGGTGCTGTGGTGAAAACATGTTTACTTTGCAGTCACTTTGCAGCCTTGTCAGTAACGAACGAGGGAACAACCAACAGTCCAGGCCAGTAATAGAAAAATGTAGAAACTCCGACAGCGAGCTTTAAAAATAGCTTTTTGTGTTTGCTGTGCACAGGCCACAGAGAATATAAAACAACAGCACCGTAACAAACTTGGCTTGACGCTTACAATGCAGAAACGCTTCTCCTCGCTTTTCAAGCAGCAGTTTAGTTTATCTACAAGGTAGTCTGCCCGAACCACCCTCCGCTGCTCTTCTGATTTGGCCTCAGGCACTTGG
This sequence comes from Bregmaceros cantori, assembly GCA_900302395.1. Classification (NCBI taxonomy): domain Eukaryota; kingdom Metazoa; phylum Chordata; class Actinopteri; order Gadiformes; family Bregmacerotidae; genus Bregmaceros; species Bregmaceros cantori. Next base: position 8,044 of record OMKY01044148.1, read on the forward strand.
GAGGGACCCTGACTGGCCAGCGGTGTGTTGCCGCGGAGGGCGGTTTGTGCCGGTAGGTCCTGGTAGGCTGGTCCCGTGGTCGAGGTAGGTGTGGGGGAGGGAAGGCAGTGGGCGGCTCTGTCCGTACCCGGCTCTGCTGCCTGATTCCCTGCAGGGGGATTGTACCGGCGTGCCCTTCGAACTCCAGTTTCTGTAAATGTGACGTCTTTTTTGGTAGGAGTCCTGCAAGGCCTCGGGGCTACAAAGCCCCATTCACACTCCAAAATCTTGTTGAGTGGAAAAACGCTGCAAGTCGGTCAATGCCGTTTTCAGTATGAATTTCCAAGGGGTGTTTCATCGCCTTGCCGATGTTGCATGCGTCCCACTGGCAGTCGTGTATGTTCTGTATCTCAGAGTGTGAATGTGCTCCACAGAAGAGCTTGGTGGTGCGGACAAAGACGTAACAGTGATACATACAGTTCCAAACTGTGACATCAGTCCGGTTCATACTTTGAGTGCGTGTCACTCGATTTTTTTCCCCCGGGTTTGCTGGCTTCTGTATGCACCAAAAAACTAAAAAAAAGTTAACAAAGGCGAGGCCCCTGAGTATTTTATTAGTCTAAGAGGTGTGTCTCAAATCGCATTCTTGCACATTTAAAAAAGTTAAATAGTAATTCATAAATAATAGTAAATTATTGATTGGCAGCCGAGTCTTTTTTATCACTATGCAAATTTTAAATGTTCTGTATAATTGTTTTTAAAAATTAATGTAGGAAACATGTAGCATGCATGATAACCTTTTGCATTGTATGCAAACAATTTGTATAAATGCAGCAGGACAAATTTTGCCTTAGTCAACAACTCTTCACCCTGACAGATGCATCTTTTGGACTAAAAAAGATGTAACAACACATATACATACATACTTATACAATGTATAAGTTGAGAACATAACACAGCAAAATAAAACAACTTAACATGGGAGTCAAATGACAGACTCCAATGTGCGTACTGTTCCCCGTTTGCTAGTCACAGCCAAAGAAAATAATAATTTGCCAAAACGCAGAGAAACTTTTCAAGTGCACACCGACAGTGGAACACAAATTAGTGTGCAGCCAGTGCATTCTGGGCCATGTAGAGAAATCAAGTGGACTGATGTGAACTGTGCGATTTGGGACATAGCCTCTGAGGACAGTGGATGCGAACAGTAAGGTAGGGTGGTTTAACAGTAGTGTGCAGGGGAGACAGAATGTAAGCACGTGAGGCGTTGCGGAGGGAAAACACACATTATCCGTAGTGACCGTTAGCCATTTTCAACTCCATACTCTACCCAGTTTCAGCCGCTTTTCCACTAGCATGGTGCCGCTGCCTTGAGGGCTTAGTGGTCAGAAAGAGAAGCAGAGGAAGATGCCCCAAAAGATAGCACGACAACATCTACGAATGTTCAGGACTTGACCTGCCAACCCTCAACAGAATGACACTGGACCAAAGCCTCTGGAGGAAGCTGACCCATGTTGGTGCACAGTCTGCTACAAGAGCAGAAAGTGAGCTATTATGATGATTGCAGTATTTAAGCTCTGCTCAGCTTCCAAGGATGTTGTCGATCGCCTTCCGGACACCTGTTGCTCGTCACTTACGGGCATCACATGGTGCCACGTTGCCCTCCGACGACTATTAGCAACCCCGGAAATCTAGAGCAGCCGTCCGAAGCTCCGCAGCCTGCCCTGGTGAGCGGTTAGAAGTCTAAGGGAGATGTGGGGAAACTCCCTGTGAACAGGCCGATGCGAAGGCAACACAACAGAGTCGTATAGGTCAGCCACTGTGTAGTGGAAACATGCCTTTGTTGAATTTGTTAGTGCCGAAATCTTCTTAATTTTCAGGTTAATCAGATATTTGAAAACCGAAAAGTAAAAAAAAACCCCTGCATCCCATCAGGAGTCTCAGATTATGAACAGTCGGCCAATAAGGTTTGAGGGGTCAGTATTCATGGGTTCAGCCACTAAGAACGGGTGGCTTCAGCCACAGAAGAGCGAATATAAGGAATGAAGTTGTGGATGTTATTCTGGAAATCACTTCTTGTCGGCAGTGAGGCGGGGGGGCTTGCCCCCCGCTTCGTGCTGCAGGGCCAGGAAGGGGTTGGAGGTGACGGACACCTGAGGGGCGGAGCTGGAGGACGACGAGGACGCGGGGAGGTGATGGAGGTCCTGAGGCTGCATCAGCTGGTAGATCACCGCCTGCTGCTGGTCCTGTGGGGGGAGAGGGAGAGGGGGGTGAGAGTGTTACTGGGGGAGAA
>OMKY01044230.1:3897-17788 GCA_900302395.1 Bregmaceros cantori
ATATATATATATATATATATATATATATGTATATATATATATATATATATATATATATATATATATATATATATATATATATATATATATATATATATATATATATATATATATATATATATACTACTTAAAAACATAAAGATGTATTAAGTTAGGCTTCAGAATTGCAGCAGACACCTTTCTGCACACTGAATTGTCCCTGGTTAGGTCTTTACTAGCCCGTCTGTCAATGCACTTGTCCACTCTGCACTTTTCTTTTCATAAGAAAATGCAGCTATTCATTGGGTGATGACGATTCCTTTCTCTTTCTCTCTCTCTCACCCTCATGTTCTCCCTCAACCTCTCTCTCTCTCCCCCCGACTATCTCCCTCCCTCACACAGATACACACACACACACACACACACTCTCTTGCTGGCCATCCTTCACAAGTCTTGGCCATGATCTCGCTCTTTTTTTCACTCATATGTTCTCTCTATACTAACTGTCATTTTCTCGCACACATGTACATTCAATTACATTTGAAACATGGATATTGATCTGGTCGGTCTCTAAGCTATTCAACTATCTGTCTTTATTTCCAAATATTCTCTCTGTAATCACACTCAACAGTCGACCCCCAACGACATATCTTATATATTTGCCAAATATGTCGGTTGCTATCCCACATATGGAACGCGCCTACAGTAGACTTCCACTTTGAAGCTAGTGTAGAAAATGCACGTCTCTGGTATGCTTCTCAAAACAACCCAACACACACACGCACACACACACACATATTCCACTCGGAAAACAGAGATACTCCCCGAGAATGCTCAACAGTGATAACACCAAAAAACAAAGTACCCCTTTAACTTCTCTCCCCAATTAGCCAGATCATCATTCTTGTATGTTTTCCGTTACTGTCAATTATTTATTCAACATGGTCAGTTTGTCTATGTGGGCAGTCACCCTTTGAGTCGCCTCATTGTTCTTTCCAATCACGTTGAACGGGCGCTGAGCAGCAGGACACCAGGAGAGATCAGCTCCCCTCGCCATGCGCGAGCACGGATACGTGCGACGTACCAATGACTTGCGGCCAGCCAGCAAAGCGCCGATCCAAGCGATCCCACGTCTGACACCATTGTAATGGCAGCTCAGATAAGATGTCCACGCAGAGGAAATGACCAGTCTTCTTCGGAGTCCAAACTGGACATTCACAAGCTTTAAAATTCCGGGTCAGTGCGCGCATAGTGGTGTGGTGGTGAATTACAGCCATATGTGGTTTAATAAACACGTTCAATACAAATTTGCGAATGCATGGTGATCGGAATATGAAACGAGTTTTATGTATGTGGTGGTATTTGTATTTAAATGGTGATATATTTAGGGCTATTATTCTCAGTAAGGTAATATAATATGACACAGAAAATCAAGTTTTCCGCCTTAGGGAAAGGGAGCACAGCTGCCCTTGGCTCCCACGTAATTCAAATACTGTATCTACCTATCCTTCCTTTTTTTTCTCTCGCACTCTCTTTCATTCACACTCTATATATCTGTCCTTCACTTAAAGTATTTTAGTCATTCCTCTTTTTCTCCCTCTCTCTCGCACACTCCCCATTTCTCTCTCCATCTCTCTCACACACACTCACGAAAATACTCAAACCCGTGCCGTCTACCCTTCATTCACTGACTCTCTGTCCCCCTCTACCTCTCTTTCATACTCCACACACACACACACACACACACACACACACACACACACACCCGTACAAACTCTGTCTCTCTGTGCCTTCTAGTACGTGGTCAATAGAGGGCGATTGGCATTCAGAAAGACTGCAGCCATGCTGTTATCTGGCGGTGTGAAAGTAAAGTGTAAAGGGAACGTAGCCTTGGGGATAAATAACAGCCTGGTCCTTGTGCTGAATACCGCAACCTTCAGAATGATAGCAGGCTGGACACTGTGTTTCCTTATGGTACACCTTAAACAGCACATACACACACACACACACACACACGCACATACACACAAACACATACACACACACACACACACACACACACACAAATACACACACAAACACACACATGCATACACACACACACACAAATACATGCATGCACACACACTCACACGCACACACACACACACACACACACACACACACACACAAATGCACACATTCACACCACGCATTGGGAGGCAGAGAGGTGAGGTGATAGAGTTTTTTGTGGTGTGCACTGGAACACAAACATTGCTTTCTGGACTTCCCAGTAAAGCTGCTGCAACCAATTAATTGATAAATCGATGATAATGGAATATTATCCATTATTATTATCATCAAATCATCAAAAATAGAAATGTTAGCAATTAGTGAAGATAGCAAAACCGTAAAAAGTTTGCAATATTAATGTTGCAAACTTTTAACAAAGTAAATTCATGTTCCATACTCAATAATTAATTAACCGATTAATTGATTCATCATTAGTAAAAATGATTGTTTAATCAATGATCAAAATCATTATTAGTTACAGCTCTACTTCCCTGTGATGTGCATTTACAACTTTAAACAATGCTTATGTAGACGTCCCGACTGCTTAAGGTATATCCTCAAAAACAAACAAAAATGATTTGGGCAAATTCATCCATTTGGACAAAACTTATGGACCAAACCAAGATTCAGCCATCATGAAGTCAGCCATGTTGAAAGTGTTGGCCTCTAATCAGTTCATGAACCTACCCTAGAGCATTAACACACCAAATTTGGGACAAATCCATCCGTTCAAAAGTTATTGCGTTAACATGAAGGATCTGCAGCAGCGGCTATCAAGATTCCATCATTTACTGTCAACTTTGGCAAATTACAATAATAATAAAAAAGTAACTTTTGCAGGTTGACCATAAATGTTCTACTGAACCAAATATGATTATCTAGTATATAGGATTAGGAAAAATGTCAATAAATTCAAATAAAGTTTGAATTTCAAATAAATTCTTACTAATTACTTGATATAAACTGTTGAAATGCAGGAATCAATGCATTTTAAAAAGAAGGAAAAATACATGACATTGTTAAGTAATATAATTTAGCAATTCGAAATTTAATTGCTTGAAAATGTGATCAAATGTTTTAAACGAACACGTTGATTTTCTTCAAATACTTTTAATGTATTTTTATTCAGACAGGCTCCAGGCCATAATTAGGACTTGAACACTTTACAGTGTACAGTTTACAGCAGGAAGTTCTTTGATTCAAGTTTTTTTCTGCTCATTTAGCATGCTTCGCTCTTGAGTTACAGACTATTTCCGGTTAAATTTGTACTCTGAATGTCACGTCTGGTGCCGTTTATTTTGCCGTGTCTTTGGCTAATTTTCAACGTGTCTATTCAGTGAGAGCACACATCTACAGGGTTATTTAAAAAGGATGGTTGTAACTTCGGGTGTGCTATTTCACACCCAAATGCTATCATGCGGATCCGTGACCCACAAATGCATGATTTAATAATCAGTGCAATCCGTTCCATTTTATCATTCTTTTTGGAATTACTAGTAGAAGCAGCCAGCCTATTGGTCCAGAAGAACATGTGACCACTCGCTGAGTAACTTCAAGTAGGATTTTGACTGTATTTCATCAATATTTATCTAAAATGGTGAACGAAGCAAGGGGGGCGATGTGTATCTGGTCGCAGACCGACATCTAGTGGTCGGATTTTAAACGTTTTGTGTGTTTTGCGTCATCGTACTTCGGTCCACTACCAGACTTTATATACATACATACAGGCACCGGAAGTGACCAACAGAACGGCAGGACAAAATGACCCCCCCCCAGTGTTTTGCACGTATAAACTCGTCCATAAGGCATTAAAAAATTGTCCTTCCTCAGAATAGAAGATACCTGGAATTAGGGCTCCACATATTTTTCTAAAAATAAAGCCTTGTACTTGCTAGCGTCACTACTTTCACACACACACACACACACACACACACACATCCACAATGTGTGATGTGTCTTTGTGTGTGTGTGACACAATAGACTGTTTCCATTAAGGGCTAGGGTTGCAGCGCAGGAGCACTGTGATGCATATTCTGTAACTAATTTGTTTGTCAAAGGCAAAAAAAGTTTACAGGTTAATGATGCAACCCTATCTAGAATTCTGAGTGGACTCCATGATTGCACAAACTTAAAACTAATTCTGTCTCCTGTGGTGCTGCAGCCATTGCTTTAGGAATCAAGTATCAAAGTAACACTTTGTGAACATACAATTAAGAACGTACAAAAACACAACAAATTTCATAAAATAATAAATCAGCAATGACCATTCAATAATATATAAACTTGAAATGCTAGTATGTTCGCTGTGCTCTGGTGTGTGTGCCTGGATGCTTGTGTGTGTGTGTTATTCTTCTCTCAGCATGCCCGTGTATCCATATCCATACAACCATGATGAAATATGTAAAAATTTAGACTGGAAGTTTGGAAATTGTCCATGCAATTGATGCCACCACCCACCCAATAAAATAGCCCGAAATATTACCTCGAATAATTGTTTCAGATGTATTCAAACCTCGGGTCCGCCGCGTTTTAACCAAGATGGAACAGATACCTGGCAACTATGAATGCGGCAAGCGCGCATGCTAAATCATCAGAGCCAAGCCCTCCGCGAATAGGCGGGCTCGACCCTGACGTTCGTGCACCACTCAACCTGGGCTCATACATTATTATTATAATTGTTGTTATTATTCTTCTCTACTTCTTTCTCTGTTGTTCTCTTTTCTTTTCCAATGGCTTAACTTGCGTACAATATGCTGCGAATAGCAAGTGAGACAGAGATGGGGGGGAGAGAGAGAGAGAGAGAGCCTACGGGCCGCAAGCACACGGCGCATGCACCGTATCCATTCATGCTGCAGAACAGCGATCCGCCAATGTCCACACAATCCCGAACTCCGGAGTGCAGTAGCGGCAAGCGCATGCGGGACCAATCCAAGCTCACACACACATTTTCTGCACCGAACAGCTACTCTGATATATACTTTCTCTCTCTGTCCCTCTTCCTGATTAGTTGAATACTCTACTCAGACACATCTAGCAGACACATGGATTAATTTACAAAAGTGTCTTGATTTGTAAAAATCACGTCTGAACATGACCACGACAAATCTATTCCGGAAACAAAGTTGCGCGGAGCCCGAGACACAACCCGAGACAAATTCAAATCACGGGTTGAATGCGCCCTTAGCCTACTGATATAAATGGGCTCGGCGTGAGAGCCCCCCACTAGGCATTTGATCCCTGCGGAGTGTGTTAAATCTCAACTTTAGTGCTCGCTAAAACTTTATTAACCCTCCACACCGCGCCGGCTCTGCTTGACAGATGGTCACAAACTCTTTTTGAATTGCACACGGGCCGACGCTGGCGCGGTAATAATTTGACACAAGGGACACTGGTATATATACCTAGTGCGCCGTGCAGCCTCGCTGCGTATTATCTTTACTGGAGTTATCGAGCTGCGCAAAGCTCAACCTCGACATCCTGACGTGTCAGCGAGGACATTATGGGGTGACCATGAGATTTTTTGCAATAAGGTTTCAGGTGGAAATAAATTGTGCAGCTTGTGTAATCCAATTTGTTTCTGTCTCTCTCTGCTACAACATTTTAGAAGTTGGCTACATGATTCCGGGGGACCATTTTACAGAACATTTGCAGTAGTGTTACTGGGTCGATAAGGGCCGATTAATCGGTGACTAATCGATTATAAAATTAATCGACGACTAATCTAATAATCGATAATCGGCAAAGAAATGGATCATGTGCTGATATTCCACCATTTATCCACACAATTTCATATTAATTTATAACTTACGAAAATATGAAACTTTAAATGGCTATAATTGATTAAAAAAAACATCAATATGAAGAAATCCATGAAAATATTACAATATAAATTATATGTAATGAGTTAGTGTCAGAGGAAGTAACTTAATCTTAGTATATATGTTGGTGTAGAATAACCAAATTTGACTATATTGAGTTGACAAGATTAAGTTCAAGTAATTGTTGCGCGCTGTAAGAATTTTGGGGTATTTTTAAAGGAAAAATTAGTCGATTAGTCGTTTCAATAATCAGCAACTAATCGATTATTAAAATAATCGTTAGTTGCAGCCCTAATGCAAAGATATCTGCCTGTCCCTCTCTTTATTTGTTGCTTGTCTATCTCAATATCCGTACCATTTGGAAATGTCAGCAATATATGTATGTATTTTTCTTCTTTCACTTTTCTCTCTCGTCCTCCGTTAAAGGAGCTCTGTTGCTGGGTCAGGTCCAGTTCAGCTTGGTGCGGGGTCTCTAATAGTACCTTATAAAGGTACTATTAGAGACCCAGGTATTTGAAGGCCTCAAAGGTATGATTACAGCAATACCATCTTTAAATGATATACATGTGGTAAACCATCTCCACACATCAGCATCCATGTTCTTTCTCCCTCCACATCATTCTACGCCTCTCTATCTCCCTCTTTCTCTCTCATATTTAGTCTACATCTTTCTTTCCCTCTCTATCCAGGTAATTCAACATCTCATCCAGTTCTGCTACCTGTCGGTGTTCCTCACTGGTCCACTCAGAGTGACGAAGAACACTTCAATTATATGTAAATTAGCCCGGCTTTTGGTCATTGTCATCAAAGTCATTTTAAAGTCCTCTTTGCAAGCATTGCTGGGTTGGTTTGACCTCCACTGGCGACGGTCTTTGTGTCTGAGGAGTGGTGGGCAGCTGCGGCTCAGCACCCAAGGGGTGGAGGGGGAGGGGGGGGGCAACTCCAGATTCTGAGCCCGTGCCTTGACCAGAGGCAGTGAATGGAGCAGGCTAATTAGAACATGCTTTTGTGATGGGGAAATCAGCACACGGGAATCTTAAAATAAATCAACATAGAAATGACCTGGGCGGTGTGGGATTTGAACCCAGGATCTTCTTGCTGTGATGTGGCAGTGCTAACCACTGCCCCAATATAGTGCCCACAAGTAAACCGTCACTGCCCTTCCATACCCTAAAATACTTTTAAATGAGGCATGCTTTATATACCATGGACAGGAATGGTCGTACCAATACGACTGAAATACGTCTCCTCCATAGATTCATTCTCTCCGTCCGGTGTGAGTGTTGTTGCTCAGTCACCCATGATGGGGCAGTGTTTCTTCTCAATTTAGCCCCTTTGGCAACCTGGGAAAAATGAAAATGACATTGGCAAATGAGTACACACAATGGTGGCTTATCTGCACCATTAAATACTAATAAGTGTGTAAATAATTATATCCGCGAAACACAGAGCCTTGGGGATGTAATGTTTTTTTGTGTGCCACGACTGCCATGGCAGATCCTAACGTAGTCTTAACGCGTTAACTTTTGAATGGATGGGTGGATTTGTCCCAGATTTGTTGTGTTAATGCTCTAGGGCCCCCATTATTGACCAGGGGTCAATGAACCCTTAGTATTAAACCGCGGGGTACGCGAAAGCCTTTCCTCTAATTCATATTATGCCATTAATGTGCATAATATGAATTTACCACGATACAGCCTACCACCAGCTGAGCGCATTAAGTACATTTTTGAAGAAATGAAACACCGCCGGCAGAGTTTCATTGTTAACTGACACCAAGATGAGCGAACACATTTTTCCAGCAATATAATGTGATATTAGGGCATTTTCCCACAGTATTCCAAATGTTACTGCCATATTATCGATCTCTAGATACTATTTCCCTCAAAATGAAGGGGTCCGTAAGTGGTCTGTGAAAAAGGTTAAGAGCCCCTGCTCTGCGGTATGTTCATAAACTGAGTAGATTTTGAATTTAATATGCCCGAATTTCTGTTTGGTCCATAACTTCTGATCCTAACCCTAACTCAATTTTTTTTAGCTTTGTTTTCGGGGATGTATCTTTAGCAATCGAGGTGACTGCATAGGCCTAGATTTTTTGTGGTTTTAAAAATACTGGAATTTGGCGATGTACAACTTTTCAAATATTCTACAATGTCCTCTTCAACGTTTATTAAAGTTTACTACTCTCCTTTGTTGATCTTCACAAATGGGAAAGCTTCCACTTTTATATTTCCCCCACAATTTCCAGTGATAACAAGTGTTATTGCTTTGTTTTCAGTCGGAGATCCGAAAGGCTAAGCCGTCTCGCTAGGGCCTAAATTCAGGCCTGAGGTTTTTTTTTTTGTTTTTTTTAAGCGCAAACGCCATTTTTCATTTTTATTGACCGGCTTAGTGTGTAGGGCAGGGCTATTCAACTGGCCCGCCAATCAATTTTTTTCTGGCCCCCAGAGGAATCCTGAAAAAAAAAGAGAATAGCATAGAATCAAAGCTATTTTAATGGGAATGATGCTACTTTAAATAAAAGTTATGAAAATGTGCTTTTGCGTTGCGTCAAGTTGTACAAATAGGCCGGCGATTACTGAAGCGGGTGGCCCGCAGGGGGGAGGGGTTGGGGTTGTGCAGTCCGGCATCTGCTCCGGCACCTGGTCCATTGGGCTTCTGACAATGCGGCCCTCTGAGCAGAGGGTCGGTGGGAGAGGGTGGGGAAGCAGACATGCAGCATTACTTATGAGCTTACTATGAACTTCTTGAGCTTAGTGTTAAATAAGACACTAGTGCAAGAAAGCAGCCATCACATCTGAAAAAACATTAAAGCATATTAGTTAATTGCATTTGTCAAATATCTAAACTTGGTTATCAGGAGAAATACATTTTGCTCATTTTTGGTTGCAACCAGAGATGGGCAGTAATGCATTACATTTACTCTGTTACAATTTTTGTGTGTACTTTTATACTTTTGGAGTACATTTTTCACAAGGTACTTTCTACTTTTACTCAAGTAAATTTGAGATGAAAAAATTCAATTGCAATTCACTACTCATTACATTAACTTGGACTTTAGCGACACCCGTTGGGAACAGTTGGCACATATGTTGCCATCATATGTCACTCTCTCTATCTATATATCAATATTAAAAATAAATGAAATATAATCCTTCCAGGGGGATATAAAGTAATATTATATTAGTAATATTATAGTAATATTTTGCTGAGGCAACAATACTTGTACTTAAGTATTTTTTATGGCTACTCTGCCCATATCTGGTTGGTACATAATTTTATATTTTAACATGATCTACACTGTGGATTGTGTTCTATGTCATGGCAAAATATGCCATCCCCACAGAAGTTCCAGAGAAAATGCTGGTGGGAATTGAGAGAGTGTTCTGGTGGAATTGCCTCCTCGAAATCACCAACATTACCATCGGAAATGGACTAAGGTTTTCCCACTAGGTTGACACAGGGACACAGGGGGGTGGCACGACCCACACACACAAACACACACTCCGAGAGCTTAACGACGTGGTATAATTAGCTCATTAATACCACAGATAATTGCTTCGAAAACAAGCACTTAGGGCCAGAAGGTTGGCCAGAGTTTTGAGAAACGAGGAGAGAGGGGTGATGCAAATAGATTATTATTACATACATTACAATTATGCAAGGGTTTGATGCATTGGCCGTGTGGTGGGTCAGCGGAGCGCTTCGCCCACCCCGCTTCGCTCGGCGAGAGAGGAGCCGTAAAGAGTTTTCAATGATCGGAGATTGATAACTAGATGTTAAGATGTGGTGTAGGGTGTGTGCTTGTTGTGTGAGTGGACACAACAAGCACACACCCTAAAAAGGAAAGGGGGATGAGAGAGCAGGAAAAGCAGACCTGCAGCACTTGGCAGTGAGGGGAAGTGATACCTGACGCTGAGTGCGCTGTGAACTCAACCCAAAGGCTGTGTATGTGCTGGATGAAGCTCATATGGCTTGAAAATCTTAGGAATAAAATTAGAGATGTCAATGATTAATATCAAATATGTTAAATGTAATCAAATAATCAAACATTTGTACTACAATACCTTTTTTTAGACAATGAAACGTTATGACCACTTGAATTTTTGAAGCTAGGGCTCTGACCCAGTTCAAGGAACGAAAACTGGAAATGAACAGAATTTTATGGAATTTTACGAGGAGTGGAAACGGAAACAAACAATTTTTTTTTCAACTGTTCCGGAACACAAACAGACCATTATGAAATCTACAAATCCGGTTAAAAGCGTTTTTTTTTCACTGTCAGTCATCAAGCCCCATGCATCTGGGGCTCCATCTTGTGGACAGACAAGGAAGTGAATGTAATGGCGTTTTAAACCCGGTTTTCACGTTAATACAATTGCACTGAAGTTTGAAAGTCCACCAAATATATTTTTTATAAACTATATCTAAACTTAACATTGCACAATATGAGGAACTTTTTTTGTATTTTTTTTTTCTTTATTGGATAGGATTAGTCGGAAACTGGGTTGAAGAGATCAGGGGTAGACATTGCAGACAAGTCGACGAGCGTAGTCGAACTCGCGACACTGCGGATGCTGCGGTAGACACAGAGGCACTAACATGAATGGGGTCGCGTTAGGTGCGGTGTCCATAACCACTCGACCAACGCAGACCAAATATGAGGAACTTTAAGAATGAACAAAATGTTTTGGTTCAGGACCGATATTTTGGTGGTGGAACAGTTCCGAGAATGAAAACGTTAAATATAGGCCTCGCTGAAACATTTGGAATGGAATTTTTTTGTTTTTTAATTTGTTTTCAAGCCTTGGTTTGGACATTGCTTGAGATTGTTACTCAAATTATTCCAAATTCTTTCATAGATGCGTAAACTATATGGCCACAATTGGGCAGTAGATCTCCACCTATGCTGAGGTGAAGTGCAAGTTATACCGTAATATACAATTTAGCCCATATTGCACAGCTCTAGCATTAACCCATTTTTGATATCCCTTTCCCTAATACTACTGACACAAAAAGGAAAGGTCAAGCTGTTTCTGGTCCAAAGATATGAGGTTGCCGAGAGAGCGAGAATTGTTCGCAGTCAGTCAGATATTGGATTTGAACTAGCCATGTACTATCAGCGTATGGCAATATATGCTTTATCTTGTGGTTCATCCTGGTTGCTCTCTGCAGCACCCTATCCTCCCGGGGCTCTCACCGAGTCGACATGTGGATGTTTTATGACAAGCTTAAATCCATATTTACACCTGTTATCTCCCCGACTGCCAAAGCCAGCAGCACCAATCGTGCATAAGCCAGCATCCACGCAGCGGGTGCATTCCCGGGCTAGGTGATAATCTGTGTACTATCAACCACTCGCAGAGGCTGGAATTGAGTGTACGGTTACTGTTGATGCTGTGTGGGTGTTCAGTATTTGTGTGTGCTCTGTATGCCTAGACCTTGTTTGTCCATCATCTGTTGAGAGAAGGATTGTTCCAACTTTAAATTATAGAGATGCACTAGAGGGGGAGCCAATCAGGACAATGGGACGATATACCAAACAAAACTGGTCTACCGAAAAAATAAAATAAACACAAACAATTTTAGCTTTATCGGGTATTTTCTGTATTTTTCCAAGCCTGCAGCCACATCCCATTTATTGCACACAAGCGTAATAAATGCAACTGAATTCACTTAAATTTAGAAACATGGAGGACTAATTAACATTTTAAGTGACTCCTGACTCCTATTAGCAGTTCACTAGCTGTCCAAGATGCTGAAATTATGTGCATTCAATTGCATTTGACAGCTGATACCGACGTTAACTGCACGGTGCACTGCAATATGGATTTCAGTCCATATCGCCCAGCTCTAAGACACACATATACCTACAATTCTCAAGAGATTAAACAAATCAATGGAAATTATACGGCAACAAGTGTTGCTGATTAGTTTTAAAGTTCCACTAGCCATTTGTTTTTGCTTATATTTGTTTTTGCTATCTCTGATTATTTCAGATAAAATAAAAATACATTCAATAAAATTAAAATGTCTTTATTCATGTGTTTATTGCTGGTGCATATTCAGCTCAGCAAAAAATGGGAAACACTACAGCAATTTCAACTATTTCAAAATTCAAGCTTCATATTTAAAACACAATACATACATTTTCAAGTTGAGGTTAATTTAAGAACTTTTCCAATTTACCATCAGGTGACAACAGCTACAAAAGGTGGCAATGGTTGGAACATAATATGAAGACGCACACAATTTCTCTTCATTGTTGCACACTGTGCAGCTTTTTTCTGCAAAGCATAAACTGAAGGATTTCAGCAGGATTTAAATCGCTATATGTCCGAAAGCAGATGAGTGTGGGCGCTTGCCAATATATATGTAAATGTATGCTAAAGTACAAATAGAAAAAGATATGGGAAGATATAAAGTAAGAGAATTCGATAAGAGAATGACTCTTAAGAAGTGATTTAAAGTATGCCTATTGTGTTGGGCCTGCTGCACTCCAGGCTGTGCAACACCTCAGACTGGTTATGCATTCTAAGCTGCCCTTCGTGCCCCATCTCTCTCTCCATCTCTTCTTATAGACCCCCCCATCCCTTCCATCCTTCCCCCCGTCCCCACTTCATCCTGTCTGCTCTGTCGACCAATCGGACGCCACGGCTCGCCGGCTTCTGGGAGGACTCCTAAACACAAACAAACCTGAAGAAACCTCTTGTCCCCCATGATTGCTTTTCTTCATCCCTTTCTGTCACTCTGTCCCTCGCTCTGTCCATCCGCCTGATTGTCTTACACTCTATCTCTCTCTCTGTCAATCTCTCTCTGCTTCTGTCTTTCTCTCTCTCTCACTCTCTCTCTCTCTCTCTCTCTCTCTCTCTTTCCCTGCAGTCTCCATCTTTCTTTATTTCACATTTTTCTCCAACTGGGAGAAAACATATTCTCCAACATATGTTATTTCTTTTAAACATCACACCATTCTCTGTGCGATACGGGGTTCTAGAACGATCAGTTTGAGTCTGCGCTAACCTGAGTTAGAACTCTGAACCTGTCGGGTTCAGCCCGGGCCGAGACCACCTATTTGCAAACGGCTTGGCTCGGACGATTTAATGTGCAATAGACTCGCTTGCGGTGTTTACAAGTACTAGGACAACTGGGAAATGAGTTCCATCTTGATTTAACCGAGACAAACTCTTCTGACTATCTCACTACCCACTATCCTTTCCTAGCCTGGCAAGCCAGACCCAATGTATCGTCCACGAATTGCACATCGCTAGACGCTGAATTGTCTGGTGCAGATCATTGACCAAAACTGCGAAAAACGTTGAAAAAAACCATGTCAATCAAATGTTGTCATCCAGTCACCGTGCAGTAGGTGGGACAAACGGCATGGGGGCGTGACAAGTATTTAAACCAGGCAATCCAATCACAGCGCAGTAGGCGTGACGATCGAGGACCTGACTGAGGAAGCGAAGACGAGGCTGACTGTCTATTGTTAATTTCCATTGCGAGCGACATCGAACGAGAACGAAATCAAGTGTATTATAGTCAATGCATGATAGGAATCATGTACGCGTGCGAGTGTGTGTTGAATTAAAGTGAGAGAGGTAACGGACTGTTACCATGCATTCTAAGTACTGAATGGAATCAGACATGCAAAATGTTGACATCCATCCGAAAATGCCCAGTGCCATTCATTCCCGGGGTGAAAAAAATCCTGCCGCGGTCCAAATTTAAGAGCTATTAAAACATGTTGACCATCAAACTGTGTTGTCGTTTTGTAAATTGATCTGTGATTATTGTGATATTTCCATTATAAAATGTATGACATTATCATCGTTATTATTGCTGTATTTATTATTATTGATAAATAAAAATAAAAGAGTGACGTGACGTGTGAATCTTCGGGATTCCCTACCTTGCCTCGACCTCGGCTGAAGAGAACTGCCAGCTGGAGACGCGAGAAAAAGACGCGGGGGTATAGGGACAGGGTGTAGCGGTTAAGACAGCCCCATACAGTGTTTCGCCGTGACTCCACGGCTATAGAGACG
>OMKY01044261.1:6727-18415 GCA_900302395.1 Bregmaceros cantori
GAGAGAGATGTAAAGGGAGAGAGGACGGAGGGAAAAGGAAGAGGAAAGAGAGACATAGAGAAAGATGAAGAGGGAGATGGAGAGCGATGGAGAGAGAGAGAGAGACATAGGAAGAAGCGGGAGAAGGAGAGAGAGATGGGGAGACAGATGGAGAGATAGAGCGATGCAGAGAGAGAGAGATGGAGAGAGAGAGATGGAGAGACAGAGCTGGAGAGAGAGAGATGGAGAGACAGAGCTGGAGAGCGATAGAGAGATGGAGAGAGCGATTGAGAGAGATAGACATAGGAAGAAGAGTGAGAAGGAGAGACGGAGAGAAAGATGCAGGAAGTGGTATGAAGCTGAAAGGTAATTTAAAGAGACGCCACACACAGCCACCCAAGACAGATGGAGCCGTTGGTACAGCCAGCAAAAACAAGCTAATAAATAACTTACATTATTAATATGCCCATTCAACACTCCGCCTGCTTATTCACTAATAAATCAACACCCTTTTTTCCCAGCTGTGTGATTCCTAAACATATTCTTTATGCTTCAGCACGTCCAAACTTTGGGGCCATTTTCACAATTTATAGCTTTCTGAATATCCCCTTCCCAGATTGTATTTTTATAGCAAAATGTCATTTCCGTTCCAACTTTCCATGACATAACATGACACATACAACCCGTCAGTGTAAAGTTTCTATGAGACATTTAAAACTAAAAACTGTAAAAAATATGAATTTGATTTGTTTTCCAGCAGCGGAGATTTCTGGAAAAGGAAGAATGCTTCCGGTAGTAGTAACCCTAAGTCATCTCCGCCTGCTAAGGGTACCTCCCAGAAACAAGTATGGTCAGAAGTTATGGACCAAACTAAAATTCGGCCATTTTGAATTCAGCCATCTTGAAAGTGCTGGCCTCCCGAATCAAATCAGTTGACGAACCTACCCTAGGGCATTAACACACAGAATCTGGGTCAAATCCATCCGTTTGTTAACGCAAAAGAACTTAAACGGTGACAAAACCCAGCACTCGCAAAACCCTTACATGCTCTGCGTTTCGGGAATATAATCAACTCTTCCCGTGCCAACCCTGTATTTTTGAGGCCCGTCCCAAGCATCTCCAGAGTAGTAAACTAGAGTAAATAGTGTAATTAAAATCACAATATGGTAAAGGTCAAATGTTCTCCCCGTGTCTGCATGGGTTTCCTCCAGGCAATGCAGTGTCCCCCACCATCAAAAAGCATGTTCTAGTTAACCTGCTCCAGTCAGCGCCCCTGGCTCAGAATCCGGAGTTGCCCCCCATGGCGCTGCACCACGCCTGCCCACCGCTCCTCACGGATGGGTTAAATGCGGAGGAAGAATTTCTCTGTACATCTATGTGTGACTAATTGAAGTACATTTACAAAAACGGGACTAGTCCCTGAAATTAAATGAATTCCTTTAAACATCAATGAATAAATTGGGGGGAAGTTGGCCTTCGGAAAATACCCCAAAGTCTGTGAGGGTCTGCTTCTAAGCAGCATGTGGCTTCTGTCAGACTTCTGTCAGTTCTCAATGCCCGGAACGTGTGTTGGGGGTAGAGAGAAGTTTCGAGGGGAACGGACAAGGAGAAAAAAAAAACGGATACGCAATCCAGGCGGCCATGTTGCAAATGTCAGCTAATGAGGAGTAATTGACCTTCCTTTCATCTCGGACCTTGGCTAGCGTGTGTACGCGCGCGCTTCGGCGTAGCGCCGTAACGAAACACCCCCCGGGCGTGTGTACGCGAGCGTGCGGCGCGGATACAGCTCGTTAGCACTGCGTTTACAGGTGTCGCCTTCCGACAAACGACACATCGTGTAAGACTGACCAATGCCGGGGGGGGAGAACCCGCATTCTCCTGCCCTACAAGAATGTGGGATGTGCTCGCTGCTAGCTTCCTGTTAGTAAGGAAGATGTTATTTACATATCGCTGTTCTAGGCCACAAAGGCACGTTACAGAGACACGGTTGAAACTATAACACATTTTAAAAACACACCATCTGTACAATAACAGCTAACATTATTATAGTAAAATGTCCATGTTCATGTATATTTTAAAATATATTTCATATAGTTGTTAGTTACATTCTGCGTAAGTATGATGTCTCTTTTTTTGGGGGCGCAAGCACAGTTTTTCATTCTTTATTGAGAGAGATAGTGACAGGATTAATTCGAAAACTGGGATGAAGAGTCCGGGGGAGACATGGCAGAAAAGCCGGAAAGGGTATGAGAACCCATGTTGCTGCTCGATCTGTGGTCTGGGGAACGCACTCTATAACCACTCTGCCACCACACGGCCCTATTATGTTCACTTCTATCCAACAATGGATAATTTCGCAATCAAGGATCTATCCATCGCTCCATGAGTGTCGAACTGAATCAAATGTGTATTGATGGAGGGCGCGGTCGCGGAGTGGTTAGAGCGTGCGACCCCAGGCTGAGCAGTGACGCTGGTTCGCATAACATCTCCAGCTCTTCTGAAATGTCGCCCCCGACTCATGATCCCAGTTTCCGATTTAATCCTGTTGCTATCTCGCTCAATAAAGAGTGAAAAATTGCACTTTTCGCCCAAAAAAGTGTTAGTTGTAAGCGTTAGTAGTGTTAGTTCCAGTACAATTTTGAATTCTAAGAGGATCTTCTGGTGCCAATCACTTCACTGTGTTCTGACTCATTTTTAACTTGTCTATTCAGTGGGAGCACACTTTTACTGCGTTATTAAAAAATGGTGTAGTGCGGAGAAGAACATGTGACCACATCGGTGAGTCACTTGAAGTTGTATTTGCCAGTATTTCATCAATATTTATGCAAAGCAGTGGGTAAAGCAGGGTGGATAATGGTAACTGGTCACAGAGTGAGCTGTAGTAAGCAGATTTTGAAACAGTGGGCATTTTGTGTGACAAATTCAGCCACTACGATGACTTTACATAGGCAGCTATACAGACACAGGAAGTGCGTTTACAAAGGGCGGGACAAAATGTCAGCATTCTTATTTTGTTGCGTAAACTCGTCTGAACTTGTACAAGACCCAGGTGTAGCCCGATGCATTCTTAACACATCGCTATCATTACTGGTGACATTGCACGTCTCCTGGCTTCATCTGCGCGACAAGAATTCACCAAGCGTCGACAGCGAGGAACACTCATTCTTAGACATATTTAAATATTTCTTACTGTGCATGGAACACGACAAGTTTGACACATCGCGGAGGAATAGAACATTTTGAGCTACTGTCTTAATAGAAATAAATAACCCAAAACGGCAAAGAACAAAATGTCCTTTCCACAGATAATGGCTGCCAAATATATGCAAATGCTACCAGCGTCGCTTGGCGTCGAAAGAACACACGGACGTGAAAAGATGAGGAATTTCTCCATGCAACAAACAATAGGCTGGGAAATGATCGATTATAAAACTTGAAGACTACTTAATAAACATCCAAGAACACCTAATTTTCATTGCTGCAAAAGCATGAATGCATTATTTGTAATTATTAAAATAAATATGTGCATACAAGCAATTATAGAAGTTTGGCGTACCACAAGGATTTCTGAAAACCTTTAGTGTTTGGCGGGTAGTTTTGGTAAGAAATTCTAGGCTGAGTGGTGTTGTTACGTCGCTGTGTTCCGACTTATTTTTGAACTTGTCCATTTATTGGGACCGCACACACCTACAGCGTTATTTAAAAAAATGATAATGCTAACCTGTGCTGTGCTATTCCACACCCAAACCCTCTAGTGTGCGGATCTGTGCCCCACTGTACCCCCTGTTTTTAGCACGTAAACTTGTCTATAAGGCCATAATACGTACCATCGCCATCTAACAGTCTTGTTCGAGGCTGCAATGAGTGTCGTCAGAACAGCAGAAGAATTGGTGCCCCGCTAGTCCCTATCCAAGACCTGTTCTCGCCATGACTGGGAGGCACTACAGAGCCCTGCCTGCCAAGAAGAAGGTGCAAGATTGAACACTGGCACAGAGTGCAACAATTGCATAGCCTAGCAGGCGGGAACAAATTAATCGTCCACACATTTCATGTGCGTAGAACGATCATTTGGTCTGGATAAAGTTATCAAACCACAGCACAGTAAGTGTGACAAGTGGCATGGAGGCCCACGTCTCGATTCAAACGAGGCCCCAAATTTGGGTGACAATCTAATTTATCTCCCTCATGGTTGGTCCAGACCCACCGGACCGTCTAGTCACATGCGATGCATGGACAATTCATTGGTTCTGGCTTCCCACGCTAACTCTTGCAGACCCAGAAAATTCTAATTCTAACAAAGAATAATATTTTTTTCCTATTTTAAAAAAAAACTCACTATATAGAGAAAATAAATTGAAAAAAGGAGATGCAGGAGTCACAGATATGAAGGGATAAGGCTCCACATTGAAACACACACTCCCACACAGACTCATAAGGTACATCCATTTTTAGGTCAAGTCTGTTGCAATAACATCTCCTGTTCAACACAACTCCCCTGTCTGTCTGGCTACAGCCTCACAGACAGAGAGATAGATTTATACACACTCATATTAAAACACGTACAATGATCCTTTGGTGCAGGTGGAGATAAAATGTATGTTTCATCAATTCAATTTAAATCGATCTAAAGTATAAATTCAAAAGACATATTTTAGAATATAGACAATTTAAATTACAATTTCTACTGAAAAGTAGAGACCTACTTTTATATGTTTAAAGGTTATTATAAATGTAATAGCGCATTATACGTTATTACACTCACTAATTACTTACTAGTTACTTAACTATAACTAATTACGTTTTCTCGATACCTGGGTTCTCAGCATAGTCAAATACCAGTGTTAATCTATGTTACTGTAGTAGTTTCAAACTTTGTAAAAAACACAGAAAGCTATAGACTGTATTAGAGCCAAAGCAAAATCACTTTGTGATGTTCCACATTTTTAGGTCAATGGTTTTACAATCCTAGATGCACAACTATGCAACAGAATGAAAGCAAACCATTTTGACCAGAGTGGAAATATCAGGGCGTTACTAATACACACACCAGGACAGGAACATGCTGCTACCAAATTTGTTTGTCTAGCTTGTCATGGTTGTTGTTGAAAGTCCACGTTGTACAGTTGACTGCGGCTCCTGGCCGGGGTCTAGTTGACCTGGCCGTGCTATATGTGCCAAACGTGCACATGCAAGTCTTCTGGAGTTTACAGTGTTATGCAAGACTATGATTGGCTGAATGGACGAGGGTGATTCTTAAGTATGCTAAACGGGTTGGACCAAACTGTCATGTGGGGCTCTCAGAGTTGATCCAAGGTCCTTGATGGTAATTTATGGGTTAATCTCTTGTGTCAGCCCGGGCATGGGATTGGGGGTGTGAGCTAGTCGATGTCTGTGATCCACCGGTCTTTGCCAACCTTGCTGAATTGTGCTGAAGAATCCTGAATAAAGAGAATCTCCGTGCTATACATCCAGTCTGGTCATTGGAGGAAGGGTAAGATGAACTGTGATGTTTGGGAAACCATCCAATGTGTATTCAGCAAACTGTGACACTTACTGACACAACCAGCTAAGGATAATATCTAACATTAGCAACCACAGGATGTTTGGGGATCTTACTAATGCCGATATCCTGTGCCTTTTACACACAGACACAAACACACACACACACACACACACACACACACACAGAGACACACACCAAGTGCACCCATTAACACCAACCATTCGCACACACACACACGCACCATGTCACGCCCCATCTCCTCCACATCATCACCCTCTCAAACACTTGGACACAGCACCCACAGAGACGCATCCACGCCGTGTTGCTGCTAATGTCACTCGTCTTCTAGTAGAACCATTAGAACAACTCAACCATATGGTGGCGCTGCTGGTGGTTCTGTGTGTATATGTGTGTAGTTGTGCACGTCTCGATGTTGACACGGTCCAAGGTGATGCCTCAGAGATCAACATGTGTCCATTAGGGTTAGAACTATTAATCTACGTAGGGGGGCGTGTGGTGATGGAGTGGTTATAGAGCGTGCCTCACCCAGACCACAGGTCGAACAGCGCCGCAGGTTCTAATCCCCTCCCAGGCTTTTCTGCAATGTCTCCCCCTGACTCTTCATCCCAATTTCCGATTTAATCCTGGATTCAACAGCCTGCATAGGCTTAAAACCCTAACCACTATTGGGGAAACAAGGCTAAAATAATTGGGGCAAATCCCTCCACTCGGTCACAAGTTATGGACCGAAAACAAAAAGCCTTCTTGAAAGTTTCGGCCAGGGCTCCAAACCGGTTCAAGGAACGAAAATGAAAACCGAAAACAAACAGAAATTTACGTGGAGCGGAAACGAAAAAACATTTCCTCAACTGTTCCGGAACGGAAAGGGAACATTATGAAATCCACAAAACCGGTTCAAAAACGTTTTTTTTTTTTTTCGTTCTCTATATATTTTAACATATCCTATGTCTGGGAGACTATTTTCGTCCACTTTCACTGTCAGTCGGCAAGCATCTGGGGCTCCATCTTGTGGACAGACGAGGACGCAAATGTAATGGCGTTTTAAACTTGGTTTTCACATTAATACAGTTGCACTGAAGTTTGAAAGTCCACCAAATATATTTTGTATTTTATATAAAAAAACATAATATTTCACAAAATTAGGAACTTTAAGAACAAACAAAATTTTTGCGTTCTGAACCGGTGCAGGACCAATATTTTGGTGGCGGTTCCGAGAACGAAAACGTTAAAGATAGGCCTGGCTGAACTGTTCAGAACGGAACGTTTGAAAACTAATTTTGTTTTCAAGCCCAAGTTTCGGCCTTGAAAATCTCACGAGTTCATGAACCTACCCTAGAGCATTACCACACGGAATCTGGGACACATCCATCCATTCAAAAGTTAGCACTTTAACACAAATGATCTTGTGCGGTGGACGCAAAACCATTAGATCCCCTATGCTCTGCGTTTTGGGGATATAAATATACAGATGGTCAAATAATCACCAGGATCCCTACACATTGTACATTCTAATTGACCCCTGGCATAGAGCCTGCCTCCGTGGCCAACCTGTCAAGACTGTTCCTATCTCGCTCAGCCCCAGCAGATAGAGAGGAGTGAACTCTCAACAGCTGATTTATAGAACAACCTTTTAGCCTTAGAACCTGTTCTCTGACACTAGCCATGATAACTGGCCAGGGCTGGGAGTATATTCTCAATGTGGAGGAGGTCTCCCTCCCTCTCCCCCCCCTCTCCCTCTATCTCTCTCCTTCTCCCTCTCTCCCTCCCTCCCCCATCTCTCTTCCATCCCTCTCCACTCCCATTCCCTCTCTATCTCTCTCCCTCCCCTCTTCCCCTTCTCCCTCTCCCTCCCTCCATCCATTCATCCATCCATTTCTCTCTCCCTCCATCCATCCCTCCATCTATCCATCTTTCCCTGTCCACCCCCCTCTCTCTCTTTCCCTCTCTCCCCCTTCCTGCAGGCACAGATCACCAGTAATGGAGCAGATGTAATAAAAAAAAACGGTGCTTTTCACATAACCAAGAAAAAAACAGCTCAGCAGCCCTGGGAGAATTTCCCAGCATGCATCACAGCAGCAGGATTCTCTGCGGGCCGGAGATTGAGATACTTAGGCTAACATACAGACCATAGGAGACTTATGTAGGCTAACATACAGACCATTAGAGACTATGTCAGTAGTATGTTTAATTAGAGGCTGGGTCCTAAATCGTTCCCTACTCCCTTTATAGTGCACGCACTTATAGTGCGCTCAACAGCAATGGCTGTCATTATAATAAATAAATTATGAAATATATAATTATATAATTCAACAATCACAAGAAGTCAGAAGTACTTACATTTTAATTATTTGCCATGGTCGAATCAGTTCATGAAGCATTAACACATAGAACCTGGGACAAATCCATCCAGTGTTGAAAAGTTATCGCGTCACCATGTTGGCTGCTGCGTGAGAACTGTTCACAGTGCGTCGCGGGGCGGTTTGGGTTTTAATCTCTTCTAATCAGGCTCCCGGGGGCCGTGTAGGATTAAGAGGGGTGGAAACTATTTCCACAATGTTCTGAAGGGGTCATTTACGGCGCCGAGTGCTGCAGTTGACACCCACGCGCTTTGAATTCTCAGGATTGTCGCCCGATAGGGGCCCTCCCGGAGATTTCTTCTAATGAGATGCAGAGAGGAACACCGAAATGAAAATGGCACACTGCCAAGGAATTCTACATAATATAACTAGAGCAGGTAGAGAGCACGGTACTACTGGAGTAGGGGGATTGTACTGTCTTGGGGAGGTGTGGGCAGGTAGAGAGCACGGTACTACTGGAGTAGGGGGATTGTACTGTCTTGGCTTGTCTGTTACATCACCGTGCATGAGTATAGACGAGTTCGGGGGGTACTTCCGGTGTCTGAACGTCACGCCCGGTGTCATTTAGTTCGATGTGTTTTTGGTTATTTTTCAACATCTTTATTTGGTGGGAACACACACGTACAGGCTTATTTAAAACGGATGAGGGTAACTTGCCGGTTGCTATTCAACACCAAATGCTCTTGTGCGGATCTGTGACCCACAAACGCATGATTTAATAATCAGTGCAACTCGTTCCTATTTCTCATTCCTTCTGTAATAACTAGTAGAAGCAGCCTGCCTATTGGTCCAGAAGAACATGTGACCACTCTGTGAGTAACTTTAAGTCGGATTTTGACTGTATTTCATCAATATTTATACAAAATTATGAACGGAGCGAGTGGTGTGATGTGTAACTGGTCACAGACCGACACCTAGTGGTCGGATTTTGAACGGCCGTGCGTTTTGTGTGCTTGGACCTCTGTCCAGTACCAGGGTTAGCATAGGCAACAATAAGGCACCGGAAGTGACCTGCAGAAGCGCGGGACAAAATGACTCCCACTAGTGTTTCGCACGTAAACCGTCTATTGCCCAAGATTGGATGGACCCATGCCTCCAACTGCAGATAGCAAGTACGCTGCTGCAGTGACAACCTGCCAAGGAGTGTCCCAATGGTGTCTCATGGACACCTCGCTTGTTTTTGATCTGACTTAAGTACTGGGCTATAAGCTAGTTAACTGTTTGGACATTTCACGTTGGCCCTCTGATGCCATCAGTACACTTGCATGGAAATAACTCTGCATTATATTTGTTTAGTTTATTTTTCATTCCAGTTTCAGTTCTTTATTTTCAACTTGTTCATTTGCAGAGTGAGTTGCAGATGCAGGAAGGAGAAGGCAGCAGCAGCAGCAGCAGGTTATTGCAGCAGGGTGTTTTGCAAGAGATGTCGAGGCTAGCACCGGATATCGGTCCTCAAAGTGAAAAGAAGTCGGTCATACCTCCCTCTGCGTCATTCTCTGAGGTGCACCCACTTAGAAGGCGCTTGGTTGGTTGTGATGATCGCTTGCCAACTAACTGGACACAATGATGCTGGGCCTACGCGGGCCACTATGTGCTTAGTCCTTTGAGCTGATATTAGAATAAAAAGTGGGATTCATTTAAAGATAAATTCACTGTTTTACTGTAAGAACGCTTGCATCTTCTCTGTAGGTTGCAGGACATTCTTTTTGATGCCACATATCCAGAGATGTGACCAAGTCCCTCTTTCAAGTCTCAAGTCCTTCTTGGGCAAGTCAAGTCCCAAGTCAACTCCAAATCAAGTCGTCATTAACGTGCTGTCATTTTAGCTTAAGAATCTGATTTTAATAAAGTAGCAAAAAAAAAAAAAACGATGCTATTATGAAAGCAAAACTATTACTTTCTTTTGACTTTATGCAAATCAGATTCTGGAGCTAAAATGACAGCATGTTAATGATGACTTGATTTGGAGTTGACTTTTGACTTGCCCAAGAAGGACTTGAGACTTGAAAGAGGGACTTGGTCACATCTCTGCTCAGCACCGTTATATAAAAAGGACAGGGTCTTTCCATATATACATCAAAACACAGAAACAGTAACATAATAATAACATTTTTAGGGTTAGGTTTTTTATTGTAGGACACTCCCCACGGAACAAACTCCAGCTACCAGCACTCGTGTGCAGTTTAAATAAGAACAATACTGAAGTAGCTGGTTCTGTTGTCTCCCTCTCTCTCCGACCACACCTCTCTCACCCTTTTTTTCTTTCTCTCTCTGTCCTATTTTCTCTCTTCGTCCCATCTGCATGTACAGATGGGACGAATGTCTGTGCACATACGCACTCACACATTCTTCAGTGGAGAGCTGGAGACTGGTCCATGACGTAATCTCTGTGGTAATGGAGACTAGCACACAGTGGTCTGGATGAGTAGCCACAATCAGATTACTGCTTTTGGTCATTTAATGTCTTAATAAGTAGTTACTAAAATGACAGAGATCGGACTAATGCATTACTTAGTAACCCGTTAGTATCACTCAGTGATGGGCAGTAACGCATAACATTTACTCAGTAAAGTAAGTTTGTGTACTTTTTTACTTTTGGGGAACATTTTTCAAGTTATTTTTTACTTTTACTTGAGTAAAGTTGAGGTGAACATTTTTTTTTTACTGAGATGTCAGCAATTCGCTGCTCATTACATTAACTTGGCCTTTAGTGACACCCGTTGGGAACTGTTGGCACATACGTTGGTGTCATATCTCTCTCTCGGGCGCTCTCTCTCTCTCATGTGCTTTCTCTCTCACTCTCTCTCTGTGTCTTTCTCTCTCTTTTGGTCTCTCTCTCTCTCCTGCGCTCTCTCTATCACTCTGTATCATCTATCCGACTACATATCAACAAGGCACATTTAATTACATTTTGGAAAGATAATTTTTTACTGAAAGTTACTCAGTACTTTCGCTACTTTATCTTATATCTTTACTTTTACTTGAGTAATATTTTGCTGACGTAAAAATACTTTTACTTCATTTTTATGGCTACTCTGGCCATATGTGGTATCACTGGTGAACACATATTCTCTAATACTGGTCAACATGTACATACCCTCTATGTATTGGTAATCTCCACTAGCCAGGTGATAGGAGCGGGGCTGTAACAGAGAAGTGATTTTATACAGGTGGCTGAAGCCGGTCTTGGACTCGTTGATCCAAATGAACGTGAACTCGTCGTCTGTCGTCTGGACAAAAGGGTAAAAAATATCGTGCACCTGAGGAAGAGAGGGAGGGAAAAGACAAGTCAATAATCAATTAAAAGTAAGTCAATTTATTGATAAAAATGTTACGTTTTCTCCATTGATTGCAGTAGAGCTGTGCAAAAAAAAAAAAAACGATCGAAATCGGATTATTTAGTTCAAAGGATTTTTGAAAAAGTGAAATTGTCAAATTGGATTTCCTTTTTAATATTGATAATAATGATTCTACTGGTCTGTTTTAAAGTTTTATGGGTGAATAAAATGTATATAAATTGATAATTGTATTCATCCAAAGCCAAAGGGTGAGATGTCTCTAGTTAATTCCAAAAATTGGCACCATTTACAAAGTTTGTAATATGAAACTTCTAGTTTTATATATTTTGTCCTATTTTTTTTTTTCAAGCCATCGGAAACAATTTGAAAATCAAGATTTCAAAGCCATTGGGATTTTATTTTTTGGCAAAACAGCCCTACAGTCAGCTTGCTCGAGGATGGAAGATTCCTTCGCACTTTTCCACACATTTAAGATCCACCGCCAGACGTCAGAAAATGAACGATTCGGATAGTTAGCCGCACGTCCGCG
>OMKY01044411.1:1300-12779 GCA_900302395.1 Bregmaceros cantori
GGTCCCTAGCCTTTTGATTCCTATATCCGTGAACACTATAAGCTGATTACACTAACAGAAACCCAGGAAGAGCTTCTTTAACCTACTGTGTGTGTGTGTGTGTGTGTGTGTGTGTGTGTCCATGTGTGTCTGTGTGTGTGTTTTATGTTTGTTTTTGTTTTTTGTGTGTGTGTTTTGTGTTTTTGTTGTGTGTGTGGTTTGTGTGTTCTTGTTGTGTGTGTGTGTGTTTTGTGTTTTTGTCGTGTGTGGTTTGTGTTCTTGTTGTGTCTGTGTGTGTGTTTTGTGTTTTTGTTGTGTGTGTGGTTTGTGTGTTCTTGTTGTGTGTGTGTTTTGTGTTTTTGTCATGTGTGGTTTGTGTGTTCTTGTTGTGTTTGTGTGTTTTTTGTGTTTTTGTTGTGTGTGTGGCATGTATGTTCTTGTTGTGTCTGTGTGTGTGTTTTGTGTTTTTGTTGTGTGTGTGGTTTGTGTGTTCTTGTTGTGTGTGTGTGTTTGTGTGTGTGTGTGTGTGTGTGTGTTTTGTGTTTTTGTCATGTGTGGTTTGTGTGTTCTTGTTGTGTTTGTGTGTTTTTTGTGTTTTTGTTGTGAGTGTGCTGTCCACCCTGTCACCCGTTACTCCATCCCTAGATAGCGTGGGAATGTGCTGCTACACAGCATGCAGAGCTCCGCCCACTTCCTGCTCGTAGTTTCGCCTCCTACCGCTCTGTGCAGTTACACAACCTACTTTCTGCTTTCTGTGCATGCGTGCACACACACAAAACACCCAACACACACAACAGACACACACACAGCCCACACACAACACATACATACAATACAGGTGACACCAGGGGCAGAGCTAGACATTTTGGGGCCCTATGCCAATGGGCACTAATGTCAGTAACAAAGTTACAGTAACTAAGTTACTTTGTTTTTAGCACTAGTTACTTTAGTGAAGTAACTAGTAATCTAAGACATTACTTTTTCCGAAGCAGTAATCAAATTAAAGTTATTTACCTAAATAACATTAGTTACTTTCTAGTTGGCTCATAACCCTCCTAATTTTACCTTAGTTTTAACTAGAGGTATGAAGTTGCCGCAGACTCCTCAAGGGATATCCATGCAACGCTGTTGTTTGTCTGAGCATGTCAAAATGATATTGTAGAGCCATGCCTCTTCTTCTTCTTTTGTTGATTAACGGCAATCGACACTTGACTGAGAAGATGCTTCAGAGCAGATCATTCACGCCGGCTTCTTCTTCTTCTTGTCGTTTAGCGGCGATCGACACTTGACTAAGCAGGTCATTCACGCCGGTTTTACAAAAATTCCAGAGCAAGCTGCTTTCACAGCCTACTCTGTTGCTTAGCAGCACAACCCCTTATATTCTGTCATAATGTACTTCCTCCTCAGCGAGCCATGCTTGCAGATGATGTCATATTACATACGACCGGTCAATGGTAGTGACTGTGATGTCATAAAGGATCTGCCGTGGCTGCAGTGCACCCAACACAAAACCATTACATCCCGATGTAGATTTCAGCGATATTATAATACATCACTTATTTAATTAATACTTTGTACATTATTAAGGTAAAGTGAAGTTTAAAACATGCTTCCAGTAACATGAGTTTTGGTCATGTTTGGTTTTAATGTGGCAGGCACTTGGCAGTTGCTGAAATACAATGCAATATAACTAAAAGTAACTAAAGCAGTCAACTAAATTAGTTGTCAGTAATCTCAGAAGTAACTAGACGTAATTTAGTTATTGATTTTTTTAATCTAGGTTTTTTTTGTGTGCTTCAACCGCAATCTGGCTGATCATTGGGACGCCACTGAACACGCCACTGACGTTGCAACGAGCTCTCTCCATCTCTCTCTTTCTTCGGCCACTTGCATGATGTCACTCGGACTGCAACTTGTCCACTATTGGATGTAACCTTACCAACGCATTCTCTGACTTCCTCTCCTCCATCCACGTGGCACTGTGCCTTTAAGGATTGTTTTTTTTTTTGAGAGTCCTTGGAATTTTTGGGATTTTAAATGCCGCCTTCGCATTGAAAATAAAATCTTGAATTAAATCGTATCTATCAGTTAATAGATTATTGTTTTTACTCCTGCAGAGGGAGCAGTGAAGTCTTGAGTCCGGCAGCTGTCGTTGTATGACTCCATAGGCAGCATGCGGGTTTTACGAGTGCTGTTTAAAATCCTTTACAGGCCCTCGGTGATGTCTCGAAGCGCAGAGCAAAGAGCATTGAATTAAGGTTACTCACTGGTGAACCCACCACTGCTGCTGACGATGTAAAGATGAGATGGGAGCCCGGGCATAGTTCCTGTGTGGGGGTGGTGGTGAGCAATTCGACCCCCCCCCCATTCCACCCCCCATTTCCACATCCTGCTCACACATACATGTTTTTCGCAGCCTGACACATTGAATCATCAATGGATCAATTCAATGTTGGGTTCAGAATCCCAGCTGAGTCGTAGCAAAGACACTGATAATGGTCATGTGTTTCTGCAGACTTTGCAGAAAGAGTGCAGTTAAGACGAGGCCTGTGTAACAGCTTAGCCGCATGTCATAGTGCCATAGTGTCATAGAGGGAAACTGCTGTTGGCGAGCTAACACTCACCTCATGTTGTCATTGAGGCTAACTATGCTGCTAGCAAGCTAACACTTACTGCATGTTGTCATAGAGGCTAACTGTGCTGCTAGCGAGCTAACGCCGGCTACACGTTGTCATAGAGGCTAACTGTGCTGCTAGCGAGCTAACACTGGCTACATGTTGTCATAGAGGCTAACTGTGCTGCTAGCAAGCTAACACCGGCTACATGTTGTCATAGAGGCTAACTGTGCTGCTAGCGAGCTAACACCGGCTACATGTTGTCATAGAGGCTAACTGTGCTGCTAGAAAGCCAACTCTGGCTACATGTTGTCATAGAGGCTAACTGTGTTGGTTGCTAGCAAGCTAACTAGGGTTGCCACCTTTGAGAAAAATAAGGGACGCCCACATGGACACGCACACACAGGCACTTTAGTTAAGAAGTGATTAGTCATACTTGAAGTTTGCAAGGTTTACTGCTAGTGATGCAAAACATGTGACTAGGCCTGGGATAATATTGACATCGCAATACACGATAAGTCACGCCCAAAATAGCGCGCTATACAATATAATCGCGATTTCCCCTGCCCACTCCACCCCCACCCCTCGCGGTGCGCGCTCCGAGTCCCCCGCACTCCATCACAGCATCACCCCGTGCTCTGAAAAAAAAAAAACACCATGTATTTTGGATGATTCAACATTAATATTATTTAAATTAATATTATTAATTTTGTTAGGTGGATAGAAAATAAATACAGAGTTTGAGCAGCCGAGTGTGTGAGAGATTTAAAGGAAGAGGTTTTTTCTGCGACGATGGCAGAATGATGGCAGTATTCACCACTCACATTTTGAATCAGTTCAACGTATTTCAACTTTTACAGTCATCTCAATCTCCACCTGCCTGTCCCCTGTCAGTGGGTTTTAATTAAAGTAATAAATACTGTACTTCACGCACTTAAGGAATCAGCACATTTTTAATGTGATCTGGCAATATTTGTCATCGTTTCGGCCACGCAACTGCGGTTCGTTCTGAGCTACACATCGCGTCCTGGGCGCTGCTTGAAAAAAAAAAAACATTGCCGGGTCGCTGAGAAGCCGTCTCTCAACTTGCAAACTGTTGGTACAAGTTGTAAAATATTCTGTATCTTCGTGCATCATGTTGGACTATATCATCACAGCCTCGTTTTCGAATGCAACGCAAGCCGAGTTTCAGGCAGTCGAGTGAGCGGCTCACTCGACTGCCAGTAAAACCTGGCGATGCCTCTGTCAGCCGGCAGGTCCCATGCACTTGGTCGGCGTGCCGACTAGTCGGATCCGCTGCGTGGAATCAGCGTGTTCCGTCTTTTCTTTTTTAGGGTGATATAAAGCGCCATCACACGATTAGTGAGCATGATCGCGGGATGATCGCGCTTCACGATCATATTGTAAATCGTCCCAGCCCTACATGTGACATCACATAGCATCCGGTTATCCTGGTTGTCCTTGTAATGTCTTGTGTTGCCAGTAGATGGTCGTAGTGTACTGTATAGAAATTACCTTTTCCTAGGCTCGTATGCAAGCCGTAGGCGCTTCTTTGTTTCTAATATCAACTTTTTTTGTGGGTGGCTGCTGTCACCGCCCTCCGAAAGTGAACTCCTGCTATGATTGGCCATTGGCTATGATTGGCCATGTCATTTCATGACAGATGGGCTCCGCTAATGGGGGCCGGTCTAAGTCAAAAATGCCCGGGCCAATTTCTACTCCCTGTCCAGGCCATATTCTTGTCTTACCAAACCGTCCTTAACTTTGCTAGAGCTGCTGATATTTGTGCAATCCTTGGTCGTTGTGACACTATGTTAAAATAAAAACATTTGATCTAAAAATTTCTACAAACGTCATTCGTTCCATATTTCTCATATCAGTGGGGCTTTGGGCTAAACAACTGCAGTTTATGCTAATATGTACTTGTAGTATATATTATTTGTATATAGTTATTTGATACTCTATACAGTAATTTAATATAAATTATTTCATTCATTTCATTTTAAAACAATTCTGCCAAGTTATCCCTTTCTAACCATAACAACATATATAACGCAGCCTTAATAATTATGGTCATGATTACAACAATTCGCCAGCAGAGGGCAGCACATCAGCTGTTGAAGTCTTCTAATAGGCAGGCGGGCTGGCTTAGAGAAGCCGAGGGAACGTAATCGTTCTCTAAAGTAACATGGAAATAACCTTGCCAGCTGTTTTTTGGCAACTTTCTTCACTGGTTGGCTGGTGGGCGGCACCACCGTTTACTGGCGAATGTGTGTTTTGAGCTTAGTTCCACCGCTTTGATTATTTATCGGACGTGTGAGAGTCTGAAGCGTGTTACCTGCCGCTCAGGCGGATTCGCATTCACACTTCACAACCTTTAACAGTTCGAACTAGCTTGGCAAGCCAGAACAATCCACTCGTTCACGTGTTTCACATGTGTCAAACGCGTGCGACGCTTGAACGTGTAGATTGCTCTGGCTTGTGATGTTTCAACCAGGTTGAAAAAGGCAACACTACTTTGTTGAGTATCAAATAGTAGTTGCCATATGCCGTACAATTATTGTGTAAAGGTTATTGCTATTATTATTATTCTATTATTAATGTAATGACTGTCGTCTGCCACTCGGGGCGCCACCGGGGCGCCCTTCTGGTGGCTATATAATGGAGGGGGCTCCCGGGGCTCGGCCTCTTGCTTCCTGCCGCCCCACGTGCTAGCACCTGCACCAGATCTTCCACCTGCTGTATCCTCACTACATTATTGTTCATATTGTTATTATTGTTATTGTTATTGTTATTCTTTTTGTTATTGTTATTATTAGTGCCTATAGACGAGTTTGGGGGTGTGTTTCGCTGTGTTTTTGGAAATTTTTCAACATCTATATCCGGTGAGAGCACACACCTACAGGGTTATTTAAAAATTGTGGTGGTAACTTGCGGTGTGCTATTCCTCACCCAAATGCTCTCGTGCGTATCTGTGACCCACAAACGCAGGATTTAATAATCAGTGCAACTCGTTCCATTGTCTGATTCCTTTTGGAAGGACTAGTAGAAGCAGCCAGCCAATTGGTCCAGAAGAACATGTGACCACTCGATGAGTAACTGTAAGTCGTATTTTGATTGTATTTCATCAATATGTATGTAAAATGATGAACGATGCAAGGGAGATGATGGTCACACAGCGACATCTAGTGGTCGGATTTTGAATTGGTGAACATTTTGTGTGTTTTTTGTGAGCCACCGTGGTCCACATGACGAGATTAAATGGAACTCATACAGACACCAGAAGTGTGTTTCATCCCGGCGGGACAAAATGCCAGCCCCCTGTATTTCGCGGGTAAACTCGTCTATAGATAGACATAGATGATGTAGGCTTCCGATGTCAGTCACTGTGCGGTGTTTTGAACAATTTATTTAGTTTATTCAGTGCTGAATAGTGGATTCTGGGAACATAAATAATCAACCGCGTCGCAGCGCAGTCCCCAGTTCCACACTAAATCATGGCTCTGCATGTGAGCACAAGGATAGTTTGTCGGTCATGCTCCTGACCTTGTCCGGCGGCACCCTCTCTGGCGTCGGAGTGTGGGGATGAAATGGAATATCTACAAACAAAAAGACGAGACGGCCAGACTGTAGAAGACGATGTGCAGAAACGGCAGCAACCAAGTTATAGGCTAGTCTGGGGCTGTTGCACGTGAAGTCACAGCTTGGTGGCGGCAGACATTTTGGTGGTATCACATACAGTGAAGTATATACATATACATATAACTTACCACTTCATGTCACTGTATAGGGGCAAATTTCTCCACTGGAGTATGTACTCCATCCATGGACAGCCAGGTGAAATATAGCAACTCTGCTAAGCCCGTCATGCACAACCATCTTTACGTATCACATGTCTCATGCTGAAATGTTTAATGGCTCTGTGTTGTCTGTCCTAAAATAAAATTCATTCATTCATTCATTCATTCATTCATTCATATACAATGGAAATAGTTAGGCTGCCATCTGTTTGTGATTCATAGCATACTACCATGGATAAATCAATAATAGATACATAATAAATAACACTTAACTTGAACACTTAAATAACACAGACAATGTTAAGCAAATATCGCTTTGCTTTTCCGTCTGACCACGATGATGCTACCATGTCTGCTGCCGTCAAGCTGGGACATCACCGTGCAACAGCTCTATTGATCGATTTGAAATCTAAATAACATAAGATATTTTTCAAAGCATTTAAAAAAAAAACTCATTGAAAGAAAGTGAAAAACGACAAAGATGGACATTAAGAAAAATAAATAATTTCTGCATTTCGATAATCCACAGGAAAAAAAATCTGTTTCCATGCAGAATAGTATTTCATGGTCTATATAGAGTGGGTTGCCCTGTTGTGGACCATTTTTGCAGCTTCCTGATGTGGGACAATCAGTTGC
This sequence comes from Bregmaceros cantori, assembly GCA_900302395.1. Lineage (NCBI taxonomy): Eukaryota > Metazoa > Chordata > Actinopteri > Gadiformes > Bregmacerotidae > Bregmaceros > Bregmaceros cantori. The sequence goes on from OMKY01044411.1 coordinate 8,331, forward strand.
CTAATGTGGGACAGTCAGCTGCCTAATGTGGGACAGTGAAATGTAGTGTTGAACAGTTGAACTTAATGTTGGATACATTACCATAGTTTGCTTTTGCCATAATTTCACTAACATTCATTAGTTTAGGGAGGAGCCAGAGCCACTGGAGCTTAGTTGTCACATAATGTGGGCCACATTAGGCAGTGGCCCACTGCCTAGAGCAATAAGGCAATCCACCCTATTTCATGCTAACGTTGTGAATGCTTTTTTGTAGCCTTTAATGTAAAAGACACAGCGGCAACAACTATCTCTTCCAGCGTTAATTTTTGCTGCGGTAATGTGGTCTGAGTGTGTGCAAGTGAACAATTATGCACAACACAGAACCAACTCCACACTGTTTTCTGTTAGACTGTGATTTAAGCGTTTTGTTTGTTTTTGAGGCGTGTTTGTCTGTGTGAGCGTGCGTGCACCTGCATTGTGGGTTATATTGCTTTGACCATGGATACTCGATGCTCACTACTTTTCACGGTGCATTGTGGAATACCTTGAGTTGACTATATAGGGCACATGGAAAATTCGGACACTCCTACAAAATGGCGTGCACCCCCATTATAGTGCACTATATAGGAAATAGGGAGTGATTTCAGACACAGCCGCTGTGTGTGTTTGTGAATGTAGGCCTGGACAACGTGCAGTATCTGCGTGTACCTGATGTACACTCACCAGGTGTTGAGTGGTGAAAGTGTAGGGGGCGCCAGATGAGTGGACGCATTACATACAAGCATGTGCGGTTAGCACACATTACACTAAGTGCCCAGCTTACTGTAATGGCCCGTCCATCGGCAGCATGCGAGTCGCAGGCGCGCTGAGTGCAGCCGCGCAGATTCACATAATATATGGACCTATTAACATTCCCTTGGACAGCTCGGGGGACCGGGGCCCCCTTTGATCCCGCCCTCTCTGTGGCACTGTGCGCATATGATGAAGCTACGTTCCTCCCCCCCTCACACACATACAAATGGGCCTGGATTTTTTTTTCTCTTTCTTTCTCTCTCTCTCAGTCTTTCTTTGTGTTTCTCTCACTCTGTCACGCTTTCCCTCTTTAACATTCGAGAGGGACAGTTTCTTGGCGTGATGAGACTTTTATAATAACATTGGGAATTGTTTACTTGTAAATTGTAATCACACTGCACTGTTTTTATTTTTGAAGCAATTTCATTCACACTTTTATAGACAAGTTCACGCAGTCAAAACAGGAGGCTGACATTTTTGCCCACTATCTGAAATGTACTTACAGCGTCTGTATATCTGCTTGTGGCAGTCATCGTAGTGGACGGAAGTGGCTGAATTTGTCACACAAAACTCAAACCGCATCAAAATCTGCTCGCTACAGCTCGCTCTGTGACCAGTTATCAATTATCCACTCCGCTTCGCTCACCGTTTTGCATAAATATTAATGAGATACAGTCAAAATCCGACATTATGTTACGCATGGATGTGGTCACATGTTCTTTTGGACGAATGGAACGACTGCTTCTAATGGTAACTGACAAAAATGAGTAAATGGGACATGTTGCACGGATTATTGAAACACAGACACAGCAAAATAAATGCCGTTGTTCTGCCTTCGTTTTCATTTCATGTGTCAGTTTAGTATTACTAGTGTAAATTGTATGGTGAATACCGCCACTTATTGGGCGTTACATGGTACTGTGCCTTCTGCGCAAATCTGCTCCCTGCCTACATCCGAGACGTTTTTTCAAATGTTTTCTGCCGTGAAGTCACAGACTTCATCTCTCCTGCTTCCGAATATTTTCACACTTGAGTGTTGGACATTATTAGTCTGTAAGTAATCATTTTGTGTTGGATTTAGTGAGGAAGTAAATTACATGCATATTTGGTTTTATATATATATATATATATATATATATATATATAACCCAAGCCTTGTAGGTCGCTCTGCCTCCCAACACCCGGGACTCTGCGTTGTGTTTAGTGATGATTGCCGGGGTGGGATACGAAGGAGAGTCGGACACACTGGCTGGTGATGATCGCGGTTGAGACCTTCTTTATTGTAGTTTGGTGTCACCTTCCCGAGCACAAGGGGAAGACTCAGTTTATATATCTCTAAACATAAAATGAAAGCATTTCATTTTAGTACAGGTGTTAGAAAATGAAACAACGTTATAAAAGTAAAATATAAAAACATAGTTCCAAAGTTTGAGTAAGAAACAGATAGTTAGAAAGACATCCAACATATTAAACAATGGAGAAACCCTTCCCCACATACAATCCATTAAGCAAAGTGAATCAAAATGATCTTTAGCTTAGTTATTAGCAAAAAAGTAGAGAGCCAATGGAAATGGCTCTTACCTTCCCGAGCACAAGGGGAAGACTAAATATCAAAATGGTGGCCGCTTAGCCTGGCCACTCCCAACTACGGTATCTGCTTGAGGACAAAATGCCTCAGGCAAGCTCACTGATGCTCTCTGATGCCCCCTGCTGGCTCACTTAAGCCACTACCTTACATATATATATATTTCGATGAATGATCGCCTGATTTTGTGTTGAATGATTTTGTGAGGAAATGTCTAAATATGGGAAATTAATGCATGTTTATTTCGTTTTCTGTTTACAGTTTTACAGTATTACAGAAGACATTGGAAGTATTGGAGAAGACATTGGAAGTGTCAAGAGAGACATTGGGAGTGCTAAGGAAATTAAAGAAAGTAAATAAAAGGACAAAAAGACAGTTCTTGTTTGAGTAAGTGTAACTCAGTTGTTGTTGGCGCTAGCGATCTCAAAATGTAACATATGGTACCCATATTTGTCGGCTGGAATTTGGAAGCAAAGTGTGCTTTGATAAACTCACACATTAACGGAGATTGAAGGTAGTAACATTGCAATCCTCCGTTGGCAAATAGTAATCAGCTAACGTACTGATCCTAGGGTATAATATAGAAGCGTTTAAAAATAGAATGATACCATACTCCACCATGTCAGATCAGGTATTATGCCGCAGAGGTAACGGCGATCTGGCCTTTATTTGAAGCTACACAGCTGAAGCTGCTGTTAGTGTTAGCATGTAAGTCGCCTGCAAAGCAGGCGGCGCCAGGCACCTTAACACGGCAGTAGTGCCCTCCACCGGTACCTTCAAAATGCAGCATTAGTGCCACTGACAAGCAAGCTGATCCGGATCACGATTCGGATGCGGGAACATTTTTTTTTCACATTTATCAACCCAGCTCTCTGAGTGATTCTGGTTTTCTCTTGATTTTGTCTGGTGTCTCTCTCTGTCTGGATCTCTCTCTGGCTGTGTCCGAAATCGCTCCCTAACCCCTAGCCCCTAGCCCCTGGATAGGGCACTGACTATATAGTCCACTCAATCTCAGCGACGAAATTTCGGACACTAGAATCGGCACTGTTAACTTACGTCACCGCTGTAGCATAGTGATGTCATTGCCTGTCGGCATTGGCCGTAGCATTTGCATGCTTTTTTTTATAATAAATGTATACTTTATCACAGAAAATCAATTGTACTCACATTATAATTATTTGCCGCCGTCGGTTGCTGCTGCGTCCTGACGCCGTCCTCCATTGTTTTTGTTTTGGAGCGCGCGTCGTCCTCTTCTACGTTTTAATTAGTGTAATGTGTCTCGCAATGCATTATGGGTTATATTTCTCCATCTAGGGTACACCTGATGCACACTACATTTCGTGGTGCATTGTGGGATACTTTCAGTGCCCTATATGGGGCACATGGAGAATTCGGACACCCCTACAAAATGGCGTGCGCCCCATATAGTGCCCTTTATTGGGGTTTAGTGGGGCGATTTCGGACACAGCCAGCCTCTCTCTGCCCCTCTCTCTTCTTCCTCCATCTTTGTCTGTCTTGATCCCTCCCCTCTCTCCTTCTCATTCAATTCCTACCTATGTTGCTTTTTCTCTCTTTCACTGTTTAACCCTTTGGCCATCTTTCTTTCGTCTCCCCTCTCCCCAGGGCCCCCTCACGCACACAATCATACACTCAGAGAGTATAGATCATGCCTGCTTCTGTGCTGGTGTGAGAACCTCTCTCTCTCACTCTCACCCTCTCTCCATCTCTCTATCTCTCTCTCTCCTTATCCCCCCCCCCCTCTCTCTCTCTCTCTCTCTCTGTCACTCTGTCTCTCTCACCTTCTCTCTCTATATCTCCATTTCTCTCTCTGCTATCTCCTCTCTCTCTCTATTTCTCTCTCTTTCCATCTCATTCTCTCTCCATCTCTCTCTCTTACTATCTCCCTCTCTCCCTTCTCTCCCTCTGTCTTTTCCACAAGCTCTACACATATAAATAAATACAATTATATATTGAGCGTGAAAACTTTATTTCACACTTCATCTATTCTGTAGCTCTCTCTCTCTCTCTGCACTGTCTCTCTCACACTGTCTCTCTCTCGGGCTCTTTCTCTCTCTAATATTACACACATACAC
>OMKY01044713.1:3361-26244 GCA_900302395.1 Bregmaceros cantori
CTTGATTCGGGCCAGTCTATTCATTCATGGGGCAAAATGTTTTGCTTAAAGGAAAACACCACAGAAAGTTCATACTGAAATATGTTATTCGCTGATCTTAGCCAAGTCGATACCTACATATCTTGCCTGTGTGTGTACTCGCTCGAGGATGAAGATGTAAGCAACGAATCACTTCCAAATTCGTTCTATCTAAAAACGCTACGTGAGCCGTTACACGACTGAAGTTTAGTTAGACAAAATTAAATGCCTGTTGTGACCTACATATTAATATAATTATCGAGCAATATACAGGACATGATCACGTGTTCTAGCCTGATGAAATATGCCACATGTGCGTCAGTGTGGGGCTGGCTTGATGACTGGTCATTGTGACATCCCCCCCTCCCCCCAGAAGGCTCTGTGTTTAGTGTATATAAGGAGTGAGGCTACGGGCCATCTCCCTCTTTGTGATCCGATCCTGAAATAAATACATCGCAAGAGCATCTTAGAGGTTTCCCGTCGTCAATTCTTCCCCCACCTTACGGCGGATCTCCGACCTCTAAATGCTTCATTTTATAGTTGGATCTAGCGTGGGGTTATACGTTTAAACTTGGCTAAGATCAGGCAAGAACATCCTTTCATTATGGATTTTCTTTAGCTTTCTCCTTTAAGGTAAACTATCAATTTTACTTGTCTTACAGCATTGACAATGTGCAAGAAGCATTTGAAATTCATGATTATGTTGTTGTCGTTGCAGGTCCTTGAAGCTCTGGGAACCCTGGCATCCACACGTGAAATGTGCCATCTGCTATGCACGTGAACCATGACACGCCTAAGTGAGGCGTCCACCAGAAGTCTGGGGGCTGACACGCGCGGGACCTCCCTTCTCTAGTAGAAAGCGCCATCTGCCCCTTCCACGCCCCAGGTTGGTATATGCCAGAGGGAATGGGAGTGAATAGGTGTTGTGCGGGATGTGAGGGGAGGGGAGAAAATGCACAGAACAGGAAGTGACATTCAGGATAAGGTAGCGTGACACTTCTATGACACTGCCTTTTTACCACCAACTAGCAGAGATGACAAGTAACAAAGTAGAAATACTTGAGTACTGTACTTTAGTAGAATTCACTCCTTTTCGAATATTAAGTTCATCATATCTTTATTTTCAGATTTGTATTATTGTGTTTCATTATTTGTAATTCATTTCATTTACTTTTATTTGTGTGTGTGTGTGCTAATATTCAAAATAAACTTCATTCATTCATTCAATTTAGTATCTGTACTGTAGAAGTATTTTTTTGCTATGATTACTTTTTAATTGTACTCAGTAGATTCTTACTCAAAATATCGATACTTTTACTCCTTACTTTTCCAAAAACAGGTTTGTTACTTTTTAAAAAAAATTTGCACAACAATGGGGTAGGATAATATGTATAATATGAATGAGTCAGTAGGGGGCGCTAATGCGCTGAGTACAGTCCCTGTTAATAAGTTGATAAGTTGTTTTCATTTATTCTCTGGGTGTGCCCTAGATATAAGATAAATTAGGCTAGGTTGTTAGTACTGTGTCAATAACATTGACAAACTAACATTGAAAAAGTGCATTTCATATAGAAATGTAGTTTTAGTACTTTATACTTTCAAAAATACTTTTTGAGTACATTTCTCAGCCTGTACCTTTTACTTTACTGAAGTAGATATTTGGATCGGTACTTTGTAGTCCTACTTGAGTTGTTTTTTGTAATGTATTTTACTCTTACTCAAGTAAAAACTCTGGGTACTTTGGCCATCTCTGCCAACTAGTGTCGTCTGCACAGCCTTCCACTGCACCATCCCATCACCCCAAACCCCACCCCCACTAGAAATATTTTCTCACAGTTATGCTGTCATGTCACTCCTGGTCGCTAAAAGCCAGCTGTGCATTACTGTCATGCTGGTCGCTAAATGCAGGCAACCACAGTATAGCCACACCATCAGCATAATGGTGGTTTCCATAAAATGTATTTATGTGTTCTATTCTGTGACTGTCTGTCACTCTGCCCCTCCGTACTTGTTGTTTGACCCTCCCAGTCCCCTCGTCCCTGCCAAAAGCCAATGCCTTTTCTTCCGTTAGTGGAGTTTTCACATTGCAAACCTTAAAATTGCTTAGTCTGTTATTAACAAGTCTAATGCTGCTCAATGCAGGGTTGAGAATGAGCAACCTGAGAATGAGCAATGAGTCAAGTCCGGGAGGGCAGGTAGCTAATTTGTTAGTATGTATTCTATACATTACAATTTTGAATAAAAAAAAAATATTGGTTGCGATCTGACTGGGGCCGAGCTGACCGGAGTGTGCTTGTCGTGCAAGACAATCATAAAAATAAAAAAATTAAAACCATGCAGCGCTATGGTTGATATAGAAACGTAAGTCCGAACAGCATGGTTCGGTTCACTGGGATAGGGAGTTGGGGACACACATCATTCTCCATGTTTACAAATCACATATTGCTAAACACATTCCTCAATGCAATGTCCTTTACACAGAGTGTGTGGGGGATGCTGGTGTGCATACTCTGAAGCTACACTGAGAGGCTGCCAATGAAGAATGTCTATCAACTTTATGATATATGCTACTGTTAATAACAATTCTATGAATAACACACACACACACACACACACACACACACACATTAATCTCTTATCCAGTACATCAGTATGCCAAAAATGACTTTCTGTCAATCATAGCTCTAACCTTGTTTAACCCAAGCACCCCTGTGAACAATAATTTAGGAAAATGCGGAATATGAAGAAAACCATCAAAATATTACAGCGGCAAAATATTACATCATTTAATTTTTATAAAAAGTACTTTATTTCACCTTGGCAATATTAATCTCTTGTTGCTTGCTGAGAATATTTTGTCTAATTGGTACGCTCTAACAATTTTCACTATTAGTAATTTGTGTTCAATGATATCATTGTGTATATGTTTCATTGTTCAATTCTGTTTATCTCACCATCCATTCAGGTTGTTCTTCAGCATCTTGGTTCCAATTCCACCACTCCAACATTGTTAGCACTCGCCAACCTCCACCTGACCTTCCTCGATCCCCCCCCCCCTCGTCCCTCCCACCGTCGTGAACGGCGGCGGGTGGGCAGCTCAGGAGTGTGGCACGTGATGGGGCGGCGGCGGCTAGACGCTGAGGGCTGCCCCGGGGGACTGTGATGTCACAGGCCGGCAGCCCGGGCGAGAGCCAACTGGGCGCTCCCAGATTCTTTGTGGGCTGCGAAGACGATGAGCGCGACGGTCTGGAGGACCAGCTCATCACAGGGACAGACATGGAGCCGTACGACGACGACTCCGATACGGTATGTGCCGATCTCATGAGTGTGTAATACCAGCAACCGATTAATCGATGATGATCGATGATGTTGCTCCCAATGCCACTCTCCATTCCCAATGTCCCCGCCCATTCTCATGAATACTGAGCATTGTTAAGCGCCACAGCAAGACAAACAATCAAGATAACAAATGAACTTGAGTGAAAAACCTATATATGTTGGCAGAGTAGGCTCTTCTATGCTCATAAAAAGATGGAAATAATAATATAGGTTTCAGATTAATGCCATTGATTATTGATTACCATCCCAATAATAATAAAAATTATGCATTTTATTTAAGGATGCCTTTCAAGACCCTTCAAAGCCGACACAAGTTTAAAGCAACAAGTTAAATTCCAAGACACATAATTGAAAATGTAATGTAATCGCGTACGGCAGAACACTTTAATGTTAGGCCTGTCTAAAGAGATGTGTTAGGAGGATTGTCAGCGTTTCAGTTGTTAGGGGTGAGTGAGTTCCTGAGTTTAGAGGCTGCACATCTGAAGACCTGCAACCCCATGGTGGACAGAAAGGTTGGGATGATGAGGCTGAGGGAGGAGCAATGATCCGTTAATGGCACCGTGTAAAGCTAATCAGCACAATTGCTTTGCTATCTAATCAAATTGATCAAATTTGCTATATAATATAATATAATGTAATGTAATATAATATAATATAATATAATATAATATAATATAATATAATATAATATAATATAATATATAACTGCTGCCATATAATTAAGTTCCCAAGGGAAACATTTTCTCAGGACTGAATGACTACAGACCTGTCTTGATCGGTCTCACTATCTTCATGACAGTATTCATCTGTCAATGAAAGTAGTAGGTGTAGCTGGTGAAGGACCTAGCAGGTGCCTCCCTTCACCGGTCAGAGGACGATGCGGTCAATGTGGGTTTACATCATGTTTTCACTTAAAGTTTTTAGGTCGGTAAACTCTCCGGGTAATGAGCAACATTGAACACTTTGTGTCAGTGACTCTTGTGGACTAACCCGGCATATACCTGTAGTCCTGTTGTGTTGTATTCCATAAAGGGTGGATTGCCCTAATGTGGGCCACTGCCTAATGTGGAACACCTAAGCTCCAGTGGCTCTGGTTTCTCTCTAAACTAATGAATGTCAGCGAAACTATGGTAAAAGCAAACTATAGTAACATATCTAACATTAAGTTCAACTGTTAACACTTTATTTTACTGTCTCACATTCCTAATGTTGGACAGTCAGTTGCAACCCCTTAGCATGGCACCTCGGACTACCTACTGCTACTGTGTCACTTTCTTTTTGTTTTCTTTATTCACATTAACGTATTACATGTTCAACGCCATGCCTGCTGTGTTCCACCCCACATTGTGGGTATATTGCTTGTAGAGCTGCAACCGATTAATCGGTTATTGAATTAATTGCCATCTAATTTGATAATAGTTTAATCGTCCTTGTTTGGTCCGTCCCCCACTCAAATGTGTTGAATATATGTTGTTCAACGTTTGCAATATCAATACAGTTTCAGGTTAATAAGCCTCAGTAGCTCAGTCTGTGAGTGAATGCACTACAAAGCACACATATCAAGTCATGATGGCGCAGGGAATTGTGGGTTTTCCTCCCTCACCGACAGATTTGCCGCATGTCCCCCCCCCTTCTTAACCCCTTTTCCAGCAAATTCTGAAAAATGCAAAAAATACATGAAGAAATTATCGTTCCAATTTCAAAAGAAAAATGAACGATTAATCGATGATCAAAATAATCGTTAGTTGCAGCTCTAATTGCTTGTATACATCATTCAACAACATGGAGCATGCAACATGATTATAGATATCTTTAATGGCTGGAGACCTAACTTGTATGTTATTGTGATGTTTCTGGTCAGCCCCCAGAGAGGCAGATTGTGATGGGGATATGCTGCATGATGAAGAAGTCCAAGTCCAAACCCATGACCCAGATCCTGGAGAGGTTGTGCAAGTTTGAGTACATCACGGTCGTCATTTTCCCCGAAGATGTCATCCTCAACGAGCCCGTGGAAAAATGGCCACTGTGCGACTGCCTCATTTCCTTCCACTCGAAAGGTTGGACTCTCATTTCAACCACTCGCTTCAGTTTCAGTGAGGATATCGGCTAAATAGTCCTGGTCCAAATAGACACACCTACTTTGTTCACCTAATAGGTTTCACAAATCACACCAAGCAATGACTTGCTTGTGACAAATTTCAAACTACAAAAGTTCAAGTTAGTTAGGTTTTGTCAAGCTGAAGCAATTAATTACACAGCAATATAAGTTAACATACCAGTCCAGTGGCCTCGCGGTATCCGCCTCTGGATTGGGAGACCAGGGTTCGAATCCTGGTCGCGTCATACCAAAGACTTAAAAAATGGTACCCAATGCCCATCATCATACGTTAAAATTGCACTGATTAAACAACCAGTAACTTGTTACTTTATACCCTTATTATCAATGCACCAAGCACTCAACATCATACATTAAAATCTTTCTCGTACATGCAGAAATGCAAATCCCAAAACATTTCTTTGATTGAGATTATCAATAGACAATAAAATAATCATCACATTGATAACCATGATATAACAAAAATCACATAATCATGGCATCACTGGTCGCCAGTGCCTTACCTCATAGCTTAGGGCCTGCTAGGTGTTCGTTGACACAGAATGAAAGGTTTATATAACAAACCTTTAATCTCACCCTGCTCCATTGAACATCTAAAGGCAACAGTGTGGTCCACCGTACAGTGAGCTCCCATGATGATATATGGATTTGGCACGTTTATATTTGACCATGGCATTCTTCGCTCACTCAGCTACACACACGTACGGCTTTCTGTGGTTTAAGGAGCCAGCATGACATATTGATTGTGGGATCATTAATCTTTATGTGGAGTGTTATACAACTGAAATGACATCATAGATCACTAATAGTACAATTGAAGAACAAATAACTTTGGCTTTCACCTTTTACAACAGTCTAGTTTGGGGATTGTGAGGTCACTAAAAATTGTCTTGTAATCTAAATAATCTCTTAATGATGGTATGTATCCTGGAGATCTCTTAAACCATACACCCACATACACACACACACACACAAATATCTAACTGGGCTTGATTCCTGTGTGTCTATCTAGCAAGCCAGTTCTGCATGTTTTGACAGCAAGAGAACTGGCGCTCAGCCCACAAAGTTACTTTAGCTGCGTCACCAACTCTTTAGTCCTCAACGGCTGTTGAATGTTTATCTTCACTTACCTCTGTGCCGTATCCTCCCAGATGTCGACAACAATGGAAATGGTTATTGCAGTAATATTGCTCAAGTAAAAGTATCATTTCAGTCAAACTACTCCGGTAATGTTGTACTTAGGCAAACATGTTTTGTTTTTTTCAAGGGAAAATGCCCACACTGTAGGTGAACTGTAGGTGCATTTTTTTGTCAGTGAATTCCATATTTTCAGTGGCCGTATGAGGAGTTAAGCCATATATGAAAACCTGCATAATGCGACATGCAGAGTAGCACTTGTAGCAGAATGACAATGGGGGCTACTGTTATTCTCTCTTCTTGAGAGAGAGACTTTTTGGAGCCAAAACTCTACAAGGCTGCAAAACAGCTATCACAGACGAGCCATCATGACACTCGTTTGAGTTGTCTGTCTCTGCTTCTTTTACCTCAAGGCAATCATTATTACTGTAGAGTTTCAGACATCTGCTTATGATTATCAGAATTATTGATAATCAAGAATTATTTCAGTCTGCAGAGATCTTAGATTTTTTTTTTTCTTCCATGTGACCTGTGAGTGTGATTTGTCACCATTTGTCATAATGTGGTTTTTGGAAAGTTACAATTTTGTTACTCAACTTTGTTGTCCAGAGAGCTTTAAACAGTAAGCCACACAATGCGGCGGTGGAGGTGTCAGCGAGCATGGCGACAATGGCTGCTACTGGTAGTCACGTGTGGCACATTACCAGGCTCACTATCCAGCCTCCCTATAGTCGGCCGGGCCTATGCTAGTGAATGAGTTACACAGAGGACTCCGGCCACGGGCCAAACCTCATGCCCCCGTATGGAACAATACAGCCATTATGTGTGACCTGCAACATACACCCTGTGGTGTTCACCAGGCATTGTGTGGGGGTGGACTGTAAAATTGCAGTGTCTGACATTTGCTGTCCCCGTGTTTGCTTTTTCTGTGAACCATTTTTTACGTACTGTGAAAGCAGCAACATTGAATAAAGCAGGGTGAATTGGCCTAAAATGGGCCGCTGCCTAATATGGAACACCTAAGGTCCAGTGGCTCTGACTCCTCCCTAAACTAATGAATGTCAGTGAAACTATGGATAAAATCAAACTATGGTAATGTGTCTAACGTTAAGTTCATCTGTTCAACACTACATTTCACTGTTCCACCTTAGGCAACTGATTGACCCATATTAGGAAGCTGCAAAAAAGGGCCCACATTAGGGCAATCCACCCTAAATAAATGGAATGGTAATAAAAGAGAATGTGTTATCGTGTCCCAGACGGAAGCGCTAGCCTGGCGAGCCAGAATCAATGCATCGTCCGTGCATTGCACATCGCTAGACGTTGGATCCGTTGGTTCTGGCTCGCCAGGCTAGGGAAGCGCCACAAACTCTAGTTACAGAAAGATTCTTTACACATCAATAATTTTCCTGATTTGAATTTTGTTATGAATGAATTGTTGAATTCAAAATGTAATGACTGTATTGCCCACTTACTGTATTGCAATTTGTATTTGAATAGACAAAACAAGACATAGTAGCATGTGCTTATTCAGTGAAACATGAATGAATGTATGAATGAATGAATTCATTTAGAGGACAACATGTAATAACATAAACCATTGTCACTTCGTGAACAACTACAACAACAAGACGGTTACATCTGATTTAGCGAGGGTGGTATATTCCCCCTTAGTCCTTCATCATGGTGTGGAGTAGAGCAAGTAGATAAAACAGAATATTTTTTTCAAGGATAAGAGCCTAATTAAAATCATGGTGCAGATTTGATCATCGTTGCATTGATGTTTAGTTAGGCGTCTGCTTAAAATAGCAAAGCACATCTAATTGTAGGTGTTTTTTGTTGAGTTGAAACTTGAAAGCCTAATTTGAAGTGCGTCTGTAGGAACAGGCAGCCAAAGAAATCAATCTAGATTGAATGTACCGGTAACATTCTTCCTGAAATCTACGCATGATTCCAGGAATTGTGGGCTGGGCAAACTGGGTTTACCATTTCGTATGTTTATTAACATGCAGTGCGTGTTGCATCCTGTACACTGTCTGTTAATTGTGCTTTGCTGCTCTGCTGCTCTGCTGCTCTCCTCCGCCTATTTGTGCGGTTGATTAAAGTAATCAGTAATAAGTACTTAGTTACTTTTAAAATAAAGTAATCAATAATCTTACTTAGTAACTTTCAAGAGGAGTAATCAGTAATTAGTAGTTAGATTACCCCATGCCGACAAAGGGAGCCGACTTTCTCCAGCACTCGGGACACCCCGGGCACCTAGTAACTGCAGGACCCTTTTCTTATTAATCCAAAAGTTATCCTTTCCCAATGCCGTATATAATAATAATAATATATTGTCTTCTTAGGATTCCCTCTGGACAAGGCAGTGAGTTACGCCAAACTCAGAAACCCACTACTGATCAACGACCTCAATATGCAGTACTACATACAAGACAGGTGCGCTTTCTCAGCATTGACACACACACAGGCACACACAAACTTCATTAATCCATAATTGAAAAAGCTGAGGCAACAATTCACTTCCAGTGCAACCATTTTTCTGGCCTAGAGATTTGCACTTTTCTGGAACTTTTTAAAGGCCAAAAGCTATCTTGTTCTAAATACCAAATCAAAAGGTTATATAATATAAAGATGATGATCTTTACTGCTGAGCGAATTTGACCAATATGTTGTGATTGTTTTTTTTTTTCCAAGTAGAATATGATTCCTCTATTCTTTGCGTGTAATCACTTGGAATGTGGTAACGTCATTTTCCCACTGCTCAGAAGGCGTTCGCTGTGCTGAGTAGGGTCCCACTGCTCACTGCATTTAATCGCTTTAATTAAGGTTACATCACTAGTCACCACCGGCTCTTTGTGTGTTGCATAAAAAACTAAGTTTTAGATGTTGGTCGGGTTCCGTGACTGTGGGTCTGGGGCCATCCCAACGTCAGTGGTTCATGTCTGGCTGTCTAGTCTGCTTCATATCTGTCTGTCTATTATAAGCGTTGTTTAGAGACGGCCCACTGGTCAAGATGGCAAACCCCAGATGTCTGTGCCAGTTATTTGCAGTCTGCACATCTCTGTGCATACTGCACTGTTCTGATGATGTTTTAAAAAACTAACAGTCTGACTCTGTCCTTTCCTGTTCTGGTGAGCATGTAATTAGTTAAATATCTCACAGTTCTGTATTATGTCCGCTGCTTGTCCATGCCTGCTCTGGTGAGCATGTAAATAGTTACATGGCTCATATCTGTTAATTATGTCCCCAGTCCTGTGCACATTATGACCCAGTTTATGCTCTGTGCGCTAGTTTGTGACTCTTTTCATTGGAATATGATCAAGTTTATCTGCTCTGAAAGCCAAAGGACAATGGTAAGGATGGAATGTGAATATGTTTTAAAAATCAGCCATAAAGCTATGCATTGACATTGGGGGACATTGAAAACTTGGCCACATTTTAAGAGTTGCCAAAGGGGCCTTTAAATGCTCTTCATATCCCTTATTGATTGTTCTTTGATCGGGGAATTTTGTTTCGCTTGCAGGAGAGAAGTTTATCGGATTCTACAGGAAGAAGGAATTGACCTCCCGCGGTATGCAGTGCTCAACAGGGACCCTGATCAGCCTGATGGTCAGTTTGTTTCTTCTATTTGTTTACGCTTTATGAGTGATGCACACATACACACCACACACACAAACATACACAAACACAATTATTTTGATAATTGATAAATCATCCTGATGATTTATCGATTAATCTTCCTTTGTTCCTTTAAAATCAGAATAACTTTACTTAACTTAAAAGGTTAATTAATATTGCAAAGTATTAATATGCGCAGAAGCAAAAAAAGACAACAACAGTAGAAATAATAATAATTATAATAGGGATAATAATATTCTCAAGGTATCACATACTTTACATAATCATAGTAGTAGAGTACCCGTAATGAAAATACATATAATAAATATATGAAGATCACCTAGTGATGGGAGTCTGAAAAGCTTAAAATGTTGGAAAGAAGCCATTCCTTGAAGCTGGTAGTCTTTGTGAGCAGTGCTTTGAAACACTGTTAACTTCCGCTGCATCTTGAAGCCCTGACCATGAATATCACAATATCACTATCGCCGGAGACAGCCTTGGCATGGTCCACGGCGAGAGAGCTGCCCTCTCTTTGTGCCAACAATGCAAATACTCTCGGGTGACACAAGGAGAGGGCAGCACATGACAACAAGACCCTCCCATATTGACACCAATATTTAACTATAGACCCCTTCCACGTATCAGTAGGAGTAGGAGTAGGAGGTGACCACCAATTTTCGTCCTATTCAGACGAACAGGTTGAAAATATTTTTAGTCACTCGTGGATGGATAAACAAACCTAAGTGATTGCATCGACCTCCCTGTTGGAAGAGTAATAGATGAACAACCTTGATCACCGGTTTCCTGATTCTGGGGCCACTGTGTCACTGACCAAGAAGTATATTTAGCTCTACACCCACATTCCCACACCACATCCCCTACTCCCCCCACCAAACTACCCGCTACCCTGAAAGACAAGTGGCTTATCTTTCAACACAACCGACAAAACTGCCTGCCCAGGCACTGTGCGGACCGGCACTCCTCAGGCTATCAATTTTAACTGAGCGTGAAGACGCAAGAGTGTATTTAGAGCCGCGGCTAAATTTAGTCCCTGACGGTGGCGTGACAGGCAAGCTGCTGCACGCCGGCTGCGGACGGTGCCTCCCTGCGTTTGGCATCCGGTCTCTGTGCATGGCGTCCCCGCCATTGTCATGGAGCTTCCAAAGAGAATCACAACTGGCCTTCCCCTTTTTTGTATTTCATTTTCTTATTGATAGCATTAGGGATGGACAATTTTGACAAATCACAAATTCACAGATCACATAGAGATAAAAGAACTTTGCAGACGTCACTCAAACCAATAATGGTGATAACCAAAAGCAGATCTCTTAAACTCTATGTACATATGAAGCTCTTTCAAATTCTCAACAAAACTCAAAATAATGAAATAATAACAATCTCATCTCTACATTGAGAGAAGTATAAGATAATGCTTAAATGAAATCTGTACTTACGAGTGGCCTAAAATGTGGTAATTTTCAATATGCATGGAATATGATTAAATATTGTGGAACATAAATAATCAGACCCAACTGAAATGTTGACATGTTGACCCACATTGCCAAGGTTCGAGTAAAATGTAATTTAATTTGTTCTGTGGCTTAATCGACTCCCTGGCATTCCAGTGCAAAAGCTACAACAGTAGGGCAACAGGGCAACAAATTCAGGAAATTTAAGTTAGTAACAGTTTAATATGTTATGTAGATGAGGTGGGGTTAGGTTATTTTTTTACATTTTCAATTGATTAGTATAGTTTTAATTTGAAGAACAAAACATGTTAATGATATTGAATTATATTGTTATTGAATTTGAAGAATTTTATGATTGTTTTGGCCCGGGGGTGGTCACCCATTTAAAATGTAGACCTTGGGCTTGATGTGGATATGATCAATATTCCCGGCAGTCTAACTGTCTCTGTTGTTTCTTGGAGACTTGAGACTTTTCGGGGTGATAATACACCATATTCTCGCAGTGTACTTCTGGGGTGCTTTTTCGACACACGCAAAAACAAAGCGAAAGCGCTTCAATCTGACACCAATGATGTTGATATTAGCATTATCCAGTACCCGGAAGGTGAGTTAGACACCAGGAGATGGAGCATGATGGGTTTTAAATAACAGCAGTTAGGGGGTGCGCGGTGGCAGAGTGGTAATAGAGCACATCCCCGTTAGCTCTACACCCTCAGACGACAGGTCAAGCAGCGACCTGTGGTCTGGAGGGCTCACAATCTCTCTCAATAAAGAACGAAAAACGGCGCTTGCGCCCAAAACTGGGAACGCGCCCCCAAATTCATAGTAATTGCGCTGCAGTTTCGATCAAAGTGTCTGTAGTGCCACGGGTTCTCCCCTTGTTGGCTTGTCTGCGATGTCTACCCCCAATCTCTTCATCCCAGTTCCCGACAAATCCCATCTAATAAAAATCCAAAATAGCACTGACATTAGAAAAAAATAACTTGACAAAAAAAAAATTAAGGTGGAATGGCAACTGCGCGTAACATTGAACTATTTCAATAGCAGGCTGAAGATGTGTGTGAACACCAGAAGAATAATAGGGATACCAGTTGTAGATTCCTTTGTGCCACTGTGCTTGCGACAGACACAGCAACTGCTGCTCCCGCCCCAATCCACAGTCACTGCGCGGTGCGGCTCGTCGAGTGCCTTGAAGTTGCCCCCCCACAGCAGTAAATCGTTTTGTGGCACAATGCCCGGTGTGGAGTGTATGTGGGCGTCTGCTGTGTCTACCTTATGGCCGTGTGTCTCCATGATTGATTGGCTCGTCGATTGATTTTCATGGCGTTAGAGTACAGTCAGTACCTCGGCAAACTTCCCACTAAGTGTATATCATTCCAACAATGCACAAGTAGTTTCCATGTGTCTCTGTTTGTATTGCCCAACTCTGTCTTTCATTTCATATTATTATTATTATTATTATTATTATTATTATTATTATTATTATTATTATTATTACATTCGTTTCATTTACAAGTGTATTCAGGCTGAGCTGGAACGGGGTGAAAAGGGGGGAGGAGACATGCAGCAAAGCTGTCTTTGAGGGGAAGTGAACTCACTACTCTCTGCGTATATGTACTTTGTATTGCACCCAATGTGAAAATGGAATTTGAATGCGGAGTGTGTATTGGTAGTGCTGGGAAATGGAGTACATTATGGTAGCTCTTGAAGATGGGCAGAATCCATACTATGCCGTCCCAAATCTTTTGCCAGAGTGTTGGATCAGACGCCGCTCTGAGATTAAGTAGAAGCTACACACCTGCAAGCAGTTAGCATTACACTAGTTAGCCTGCTACAGGCGGTTGCCAAGCGGCTTGGCGGTGCTGTATCGCCCCCTATCATTGACTTCCAGAAACACAGCACAGGTAAGCGCTGCTGATATCTCACAGCAACACCATACCTTAATATTGTAATGAGAGTGAAATTGAATCACCAAATATCATATGTATGCTGTATAGGCTAGTGTATCTAATGTACAGTTACAGCCAGTTTCATATAAGGCTTTTAATTAGTTGCGGCTCCAGACAGGTTTTTATTTATTTATTATGCTCCAATTTGGTTCGTTAAACATTTGGGTGTACCCACACTGAATCATTCCATTCTGTTGTATGTGGCCTGGCAGACTGCAGTCTCCAGGAGGGTGAGGACCAGGTGGAAGTGAATGGAGAGGTGTTCCCCAAGCCCTTTGTGGAGAAGCCTGTGTGTGCCGAAGATCACAACGTGTACATATACTACCCCACCTCGGCCGGCGGGGGCAGCCAGCGTCTCTTCAGGAAGGTGGGTGTAGTACAACGCAATCTTAATACCGGAGTAGGGCTGTACGATTTCCAGATTTGTTTTCTTGATTTTGATTTCCTGGATAAAATACTAGTCAAAAACCACAACAAGCTCCCTATTTGGACTGAAAGTACAGAGAAACCCTTAGATTTAGGATTAATACAATTAATAACTTATTCCAATCTTTTTCACCTACATGCCATGCTATAACCATATTATTCATAATGCTGCTATAATAAAAATAAAAGTTCAAGGAAAATCCAATTTGACGATTTCCCTTTTTGGTAAAATCCTCTGAGCAAAATAATTTGATTTCAAGTTGATAAATCGTACAGCCCTAATCCGAGTTGTGTTGTGGGTGGCCCAGTTAAGGTCAGTGGAAGCTTTTGGTTAGTACTGGTTAGTCAAAGTTTCCACTGCCAAATTGAGGCTGAATACATATTTGATAAACATACTGTTTTGTTATTGTATAATTTATTTTGTTAAATGATGAAGTGATATTTCAAAACAGCTATAAAATAATTGTAAAACTAGTTTGGTCTCCTGGATAGGTTTACTGGATATCTTAGTCTATATGTATTAATTAAATTATCATATTAATTTAAATGGAAAGTGGTACATCTGCCAAAATTGTCTGCTCGTACTTGAAAATTAAAGTTGAAAATGAAAGTTCATCATGCTTTCAATTCCGCTCATCCATGGTCTCATCCCCCCTTTCACACTAACACTGTGAATAAAATGAGACAATGGTGCTTGCACAGAAAAAATAACAATGGAGCAATAAAAAAAAACAATGGAGCTATGCATCTTTTTGAGTGCTATAAGTCAGAAATGTATAATGTATTGCTAAGCAAATCATCTGTGCTGACTCTGTGCTCATTTAACTGTGCTAACCTGACAATCGGATGCGGATGGCCAGGACAACTGTTATTTTTGTTTTGTTTTCTGTGGGAGAGTCAAAATCAATTTGAATATTCTGATATGCACTGGTCTGATGTTACACAACTGGTTAGCAGGGAGGCTGAATTCAGGAACCGCGGTGTGTGTGGACATCACATGCCGCGCCGCTGCATGTGCGCGCGCGCCGAAGACAAAAGAGACGATTTTAAAAATGCATTTTCAAAGTTGTATTTTTTTTTTTTTAAAGGTCGAACTTCGTTCGATTCTCAAAGTTCGAACTGGCAGCCCTAATTCACATTGCTCGGCCCAAGTTCACGTCACACGTCGTCTTGCATTCATGTTGCTTATCGGAGCAGAAGGCTGCCCTTGGCCCTGCCAATTCACCTTGAACACTGAAGGAACCCCTGGCCACGGTGTCCCATGGGCTTTCTGAATAAACCAAACAGATCCTGCTCGGGTTACCTTTGCCATCAATCAACACCATATAAATACATTTTAATTTAATAGGTACCCACACACATGAGGACAGGCACACAGCCTACCACACACACACACACACGCACACACACAGACGAATACAAGTGCACAAATGGCCCACATACATACACACACACACACACACACTCACCTCCGCCTCACCCTCTCACTCCCTCCGTCCACCCTGCTCCTTAAAGTGCAGCTGGTAAACAGACCAAGCAACAGTGGAATCACAGTGTAAGGGAACACTTTGGCATTTGCAAGCTTTAACACTTTGAGTGCACCAGAGAATTGTGAGCTGCCTATAGCTCACACCATTTATTTGTCCTTTTGAATTTAACACTTTGATGATAATAATTGTTTTTAATTTCACATAACCCCACGGTTTAATCTTTTTTTTTCTTATTTACGTTGAAAAACCTTAAATATGTAGCCTTCATAAAAATAATCACAATTGACAAAAGAACAGAAACAATGTCTATATTAAATATTTTGTTACATTCATGACTATTATCGATGCAAATTTAGGTGCTATGAAGATATCGCTATCGGCCATAGCGTTGGACGCAGATTATTGTTTACCAAGTTTTGCACTAATACAATTATGATGGAATCCTATCTTATTGTTATTGCCAATCTGTATAAATGGGAGGGCAGAGAGCATTTGCGTAACCTTTCTCTGGAAGTTTGGGATGGCTGACGACACTGCTGACGAAGCACCAGAGTTCCTGTGGTGCATGAATGACAAGATGCCGGAACAATCAGCAAATAATGTTGCTTTGTTGCTTTGGTTCTCCTATCTTTATTTTTTCTTATTTTTTTTCGTGGGCCTATCAATGAAACACCTATGAAGGAGAGTGCCCACCTGATGACCTCAGTGAAGCTTTTACCCTGACCCCACTCGATGCCAAGTTCCGATTATCTACGTGATTGTACCATCTAGTCCTACAAGCTCAACTTTCCCACCTCCACTTGAAACTCCACATTTCTACACCCAGTTGTTGGTAGTGACATCGCAGTGGACTTAGCATTTGTGATATTTTTTTTTTACCAGTTGCGTACGGGCCCCCATGTTGATGATGCAAATGTTGTCACTGAAAATGTCAACTCGGGAACTTTATTTTTATGTTCTTCCCCATGAGATCAACGTCAAAATTGTTTTACCCGACATTACATCACTGAGCATTCAAGGCTGTTTTTTTCTAAGTTTGAGTTTAGGATCCTTGGGATTTCTGAGAAAATGAAGGCAGCAATTGCTTCTGATCCCTTCTGCGGCACACACCAGCTATTTCCCCCTCTAGCAGAATCTACAGAGCCATGGCCAAGAATAGCTTTGTCCCTTGTGTCATGCCATTGCAGAATCGACATAGCAGCATCTCTGCTAACACTAATAATAATGTATCTACACCATAGCAATTTGCTGCACTCCAGGCCCAGAGTCGCATGGTCCTTATGATTTCACTAGTTATGGGTCCTGCCTCAGAATTTTGCATTATTTGTATTGCGTTATTATTGTTGCATTTGTTATGTTGTACCACTAGGGGTAGGACAGATTTTAGGAGGTAAGATTTTAAAATATCATCTGATCACTTCGTTGAAAACCCTTTATATGTCCACATCATGTTCTTCCCCCTTTTATTATTATTATTATTATTATTTTGCCTTTTTTACGCTATAGTGGCTTTTTTCCTTCAAGTAATGTTTCTGTCACAAGTGCCATTTTTTTATTGTTATTGATAGGCTTAGTGTGAGGGAAAGGGGGGGGGCGAGAGAGGGTCGAGCATACTTATACCGGAGGCTGGAATCGGTCTCACAACAGCTGCGTGCACTGTGAGAAAAAGCCACAGGCACAAGAGTGGATGGGGCTGGGTGAAGCGGTCTAACTGACTGCACCACATAGCCAGCCCTGGGCCATCCATGCTCATATAAGAACCCACACACACACACACACACAAACACACACACACACAATTTATGGATCCATTTCCCTGTGAATCACCATTCTAGACCACAATACCATGTCAAGGGAGGATGCATGAGTCTACTGCCTCGTTTCCAATATCAATACATTGCAGTACAGACTGTTATGAGCACATTTGGATCAGTACAGAGTGGTTGCGTTTCAACTGCTACAGAGAACTCTTTAGTGATGAACACCTTCGTGTATTTCAATGCTATGCGTCGTGCTGTGATGACGATTCTGATGACCAATCACCAGTTTACAAGTTTTGACTCCTTCCATACTGTGGGCTAGGTAGCCCAACCATAGGGGTTTAAATGTTTAGTGAAACCATAAAATAATTCATTATTGCATTTAAAACTAAAATATTTATTTCATGTCATCCTTTGCCAACCGTATGTTGTTGCCATTTTAAGAAATGAATGCCCTGCTGCCATTTACCAGCAAGTTTTTTTTTTTAAACCACATCCTGTCACAGTAGTCAAATGACACCAAAGTGAAAAAAGCTTTAGCTAAAGTTTACTACTGCCCTGGTGCCTCAGACCTTCTGCTTATGTTGGTGTGGCTGCTTGACAAAGCAACTGTGTATATATTGTATGTCATGAAGCACACAAAGCTGTTGATCAACCATATCCATTAACTATATATATATATATTACATATATTGGTCGACTGTATTCACATGGTCCCAAGATGAGAACGATCCGATATGACAATATGTTGACAGATTCGTCAATTTCCTAAATTAAATATTAAAAAAAAAATTGTTGCCTTTGTGTAATTGCTCAAAGTAATGTGCTTAAATGAACATTAAAACCCAGGGTTTATTTCTTTAATTTGCACTGGCACATTATTATCTGCATTTTCTTATTTCATTTATTTGTACCTGCTAATTCAAACACGCAGATCACCAAACAAATTGTCATGCTGGATCGATCGTGGCTCAGGATGAAAAAGCCTCCTGGCGGCACCATGTGCCAGATCCGTGGCAGGAAATATGTCTCGTCTCCTGCAAGACAAAGACATAGGAGAAGGGGAGAGGAGAAGCATGTTGACCTCCAGAAGAAGAAGAAGAAGAAGAAGAGAAGGAGGATTGTGGAGGTGAGGGCTGGATCCTTGATTGTTGGCACCAATGTCTGATGGTCTCGGTGACTGCTCTCTAGGATTATGGTTCAGAGAGAAAAAAAAACATGAAAAAAGGCATTTGGGGATTGCGGGGTGATTGGAGACATTAATTCCACTGTTGATTTTTCTTTTTCCTTTTTTTCAATTTTATTGACAGGGTTAGGCTGAAAAGGGAATGGGGAAGCAAGTCCTGAGCGAATGTCGGTGATGGGGAGCGAACCCAAGGCGCCGAGTGAGTTGTGAACTGAGCCACAGGCACAAAAGAACATGTGCTGCACTGCGCTCTGTCTAACAGACTGAGCTACAGTGCCAGCATTGCAATGTAGATTTTGAGCTGGTGAGCGGAATGAGCCATGCAATGCTGCACATCCATAGTCGAAATGGGTTCACTCCAAATAACGCTACAGTATTCTGTCTCCAGACTGCATGTCAACGACAAGAGATCACTGATGAAGAAGACTGTCATCTTGTCACCCGGCCTACATTCATGATCCAAGGGAGGGGGTCCGCGGGGGGTCTTTCTTCTTTCTTCACATGCTCCTCTATAATAAAGTTAATAAAATCAAGGAAAACAAATAAATATGTACAATCAGTCGATGCTCATTTATTTGTGGCCAAATAATGTCTTTTTTGAACCGATGTGTGAACGTTGATATGCGCTTGGTGAAACCTTTATGAAATGGTTAATAGAAATGGCTTTTACATGTCATGGAAAGGTTTTGAAACAAGAGACTGATTTCATCAGATCATGGAGAGATAGGAGGTTGGTCACAGGAGACCATGAGGGGAAGCAATCTCACGGTGCTGCGTGCTACAGCAACTAGACTATGTTTTGTTGCAGGAGACGATGATGTTTAACCTGTCCAGTTTTCCTTTCCTTATGTTTTGCTATGTTTACATTACAAAGCAGGGTGATTCCATGCAAAGTTTCCTTTGGGGTGTATATAGGGAGCTCCTATATACACCCCAACGCAGGACAAGGCTAGGCAGAGAAACATTCCTGGCCCCTTCATGTCTAAATGTGCAAAACTTGCTCAATGGGCTATAAGTTCTGGTTTATGTCATCACTGGTTGTTTGATTAACGGCGACACATTTGCACTGACTGGAATCGTAGCAGAGAGATCTGTTAATTAGGACATATTGCTTCATGGTGAACATCAATCACGTCCTGTAGCGGCAAGTCTCAACTGTTATATTTTATATTTTCAACTTGTGCAACATGCAGCTGGGGGTTATCCAAGAACGACCCCATCTCAGCATTCTCGGCCCCAACACATAGAGATCAAGAAATCTAACAGAACACGTGTTCCCAATGGTGATTTGAATGTTGATTTGTTGTGAATCAACCAAGCTGGTGGGCTTGCTTACACTACTTTTCTCAAAAACTGTGTTGTCTAAAGAGAATGTCCTGCATGTCAGAAATCTACTCCGCCAGAATCCATTTACACCTAAGGAGAATGCTCTGCTGCCAGCCCCATTTTGATCTTAGGAACAATATGTGCTGTCTATGTGCATATACCAACCCGTGTTTTGTTGAACATCAACCACACAAGGGAACTGTACTGACTTTTTTTACACCTGGGAATTTTATAATTCTGATTAAGTTTTAAGAACAAAAGACCAAAACTATATCTAGTTTTAAAGAAATTATAATATGTGCTCCTTATTCCAGGGCTAATGACTGCTAACAGTGTAAAGCTCAAGAGATACTGTTGCCTTGCTAACAACTATTTTGTTGTCTGTGCTTTGTGGTCCAGATCGGCAGCCGGAGCAGTGTGTACTCCCCTGAGAGCAGCGTGCGAAAAACAGGATCATACATCTATGAAGAGTTCATGCCTACGGATGGCACCGATGTTAAGGTAGTGTTATTATAGCAATTTTAACACTAAAATATATTTTTCATACAAAAGTTCACACCAATCAGAGTCCAGTCCAGTATGACATGACGGATAACAGTTTAATTTCCCAGAATGGCAGACTAGACTGTCCTTAGCTAAACATCATGGTGTTTAGCTAAGGACAGATTGCCCAAGAGGAAAGATTGCTCAAGAGGACATTGCTCGAGGACAGAAGGTCATAGCCCCGGCGTCTCAGCAGTCTCTGTGGAACATTGGCAAAGCATTTGGCCTGCTTCCTTTGCCCACAGACATGCAGACATATGGAGCCAAAAGGCACCACTGCCCACATCCAAAGTGTCGCAATAGTGCGAAAAATAGAACTGCCGTCTTGTCCCACCCTAATGATACGCACTTCCATTGTCTGTATACCAGTCTGTGTAGGGCATTGGAGCCCAAAGCACCACGTTTTAAAATGGGCTTCCTGCACCTTGCTCAATGACCAATTTCCCATTATCCACTCAACTGTGCTCATCGCTATGCATTTTGAAATACTGATAAAACTCAAAATTACTTAATATATGTCAGTTCTAGCTGGTTCTATCTGCAAGATCAAGCACCTGCTAGTCACCCGCCACTGCATTCTCAATGTATTCTGAACCACTGAAATGTCATTAACAATACTTATTTCTCCCCCTGATTTGTGTAATGTCCTTTAATACAAATTATTAGTACTTCATTTACAACTAGTCCATCAAAAGTTTATTAATTTCAAGAGCTGCCCCAGAGGGCCGGAAAGAATAGGATGGATTGCACTAATGTCCCACATCAGGGCAATCCACTATATATAAATTTATAGAGCTTATAAGGTTACGTCATAATGAATGTACATTAATCTTGTAATATTTTTTATTCTATTATTTTCCTTTAAACAAATAATTGAAACTGCATTGATTGTATGAACATTAAGGGGAGTATTGAATGTTTTTAAGGGGAAAACTTAAGTGATTACTTTTTATAGAGCTTACACATGGACACACATACACATACATATACACACAAACACACACAGCTTGAGAGGGGGAGAGAAAAAGCGAGAGGGACCAAATATTTTCTAACCTTTTCTAACCCTAGTCAGCAAAATGATGGTTAATCTGTAAACTTGGTAAGACCTCTGGATGTTTATTTTTCCAGAGAAGAACAGCCTTCTAACACTAACTCAACAAGCCTGTTCAGAAGAGATATGGCCACTTATAGTCTAGTTGGTATTTATTCCCCCACAGTGTATTTCAGGGGATTAACATACAATTCATACTGAAATATGGTCTTCCCTGAATTACCTCGATACATGCGATTCTTGCCTGCGTGCATGCGCTCACTCTGGTGCACAGCTGGGGTAAAGAAGAAGTAACGTCACAACATTGGATTTTCTGTAACCAAACTGCGGTGGTGTAACAACTCACAAACCACATTTAAACAGGAATATTTTTGGGTTTGTATGGCTAAACTATGCTAACAAAGTACCGCTGCACTCAGCGTGAATGCATGCAGTCTGCAGGAAGCAACATAGCTATTTGGAGTTATCTGGTACCTATCTGGAGTAGAACAATGTTAGTTGACTATTTTCTTTTTATTACTAGGGCTGGACAAATACCTCACAGCGTGTGAGCTATTTGCGTGTGGCTCATAGCATATTTGGGTCGGTCAGAACCAATTTGGGGTAATTATTGAGTGGGCTAGAAAGGGTGGTAAACTAGCCAACCCATTGTTGATGTCATCACTGGGGTTACTTCCTTCCTACTGCCCTCCCGGATGTTTAAGATGTGCTATAGAAATAAAGTTGAATTGAACTTAATACTTGTTGCTTCTAAGGTCTACACTGTGGGACCTGACTATGCGCATGCTGAGGCCCGCAAGTCGCCTGCGCTGGATGGCAAGGTGGAGAGAGACAGTGAGGGCAAGGAGATCCGCTACCCTGTCATGCTGTCAGCCATGGAGAAGCTGGTCGCACGCAAAGTCTGCCTGGCCTTCAAGGTAGACATGTGCACAGTTATCTTGCTAGCTATCCCAAGAAGTATACATCATTGTTGTCTTTTGGAAAATAATGCAGTACAAATATGTATACCATGTATCAGAGATGCAGACTCGAGTCAAAAGACTCGACTCACGAGTCACTCGAGTCACCAAAAACGGGACTCGAGACTCGACCGTGCCGATCGGCGTTAAACAATAGGAGAATAAGGTTGCAAACTACTCACCTACCGTCATGGCGGTGACCAGCTATTCCACGGCGTCCACAAACGTCAACTTGCGCTTCATAATCCAGTAGAACTATACAGGCTTCACACAAAAATAGCGCGGAGCGAAAAGCGTTAACGCTGTGGGAAGTGAATTAACGAAGTAGGGTCCACCACGTCCAACTTCCTCCATCGCTTCACAACCAAGCATAAAGAAAGGCAAGTCACTATTGCTTGTCGCTCTGCCGATGGATCATTTTCTGTCTACCGCCACCAACTATCTTGGAATTAAGGAATGAATGGACTAGTTGTTTACATTTGGCGCATCCGGT
>OMKY01045067.1:0-13226 GCA_900302395.1 Bregmaceros cantori
CCAGTAAAAATGAATATCCCCGCATCAGACCCACCAAGTCACCGTACACCAAAACATATGGCACAGCTGGTGGGGAAGCAATGCATGGTGTCTTGTTATGCCAACGGTATTCCTCTCCAAATGATGTTGGACACAGGATCTCAGGTAACCATTGTTGGAAAAAAATGGATGGAGAAAGCGTTACCCAATGTAAAAATTCAGCCATTCACATCATTACCTTTCAATCTTGAAGTATCTGCCGCAAATGGTACTGAAGAGAGAAATTGACCTTGAGCTAGGTAGCGTGGAGCATGGACATGTTAAAATCCGAGTACCAGCAGTTATCAGCCCGAACTGTACGCATGCCTTATTAGGTAGCAATGTGATCACAGAGATTATCAGAGAAAACACTGAGCCAGGCAACAAAGTGGATGTGATGGTGATACTCAAGGAAGCTTTGAGTGTTGCTGAGAGTACAGCAGAGGCCATCATTTCCCTCCTTCAGACCACAACCCATGAGAAAGCCACACTTCAGTGTAGCGTAAGAGTTGGGAAGAAGGGCTTTGTTGTCCCTGCCAGACAAATCAGAGAGGTGAGATGCAGAGTGAGGGGGTGGCCAGGAGGGAGCACCATGTTGTTTCGAGGGTTTAGAGCTGTTTCCCTCTCTTGTAGATGTTCCGAGTGGCTCATCAAAATGTACCAACACTGTACCACACATACTCCTCGAGAGGTAGTCCTAGGCATCCCATTCCCGTCACTCGCGGCCCGCGGGTTGTAGGGCCACTGATTGGTCAGCCACTGCTTCGAATTCATTGGGCGATGCAAATGCGCGGTGCGCTGATTGGTCTGCGCGAAGCGCCTCACAGTGGGGATTCCCCAGTTGGGGGAATCCCGCGCGCCTCAAGCCCTCAGTTCATCCGCGACATTGAACAGGGATGGTTTGTGTGTGTGTGTGTGCGCGTGTGTGTCAGTGCGCGTGTGTGTCAGTGCTTGTCAGAGTGTGTGTGTGTCTCAGTAGGAATTTTGGAAGATCGCGTCGTTACAAATTGTATTTCATTGCGAACACCGTATGGGGCTGTCTTAATCACTCAGCCATCCAGCGGGTGCTTTTTCCACAGATAAAATTGTGTATAAATTGTTTTACAGATGTCAATTAACATATATACTCTCTCTTCGTCTGCTGGTGAATTCTGCCTGGCGACACCCACGTGGCGAGGGACGGCAGCGGGGGGGTGTGGGGGTCCAGACCCTTCCGTGGAGACCCGTACATAGTGCAGTGTCCCCTTGTAAGCGAACATTTCGTTTATTAGAGTTCTCTGTGGAGAAGTGGCTTATGACGAGCCCACGTATCTACTTCCAGACCCGCATGCCCGCCTTGGACCCGCGCATTCGCCCGTGTACTGCCACGGCGCCTATGGACCCACTTGCCCCGAGATGCCTCTCTGAGCTGCTCCTCAATCTCTGAGGTCAGAGCCGCACCCCCACAAGGTTTCAGGGGCACAGAGGAAGAATCCACTCTGGACGTCCCCTTCTCCTGGTGAGTCTGCGGGCAGGCGTGGACCATGGCGTGGTGCGGTCCAGGCAGGAGGTCAACGGCGCAAACATAGGTTTCACGCGCCGGCAAAGACGTGACTTCAGCCTGAATGAGTTCCTCTTCCAATTGGTTACAAAGAACAGGAGTACGTGACAGGTTGGGAGTGGGACTAGAGACTTCCTGGTCACATGGTAAACTAGCTCCACTCAGACAGGTCAGGTGACAAGTTCTACCCCAGTCTCCCAGTCAAATTGGGGATCGTGCAGGTGGAGCCATGGATACGCAAGAATCAGAGGTTATCTCGGTGAGCGTAGCAGACGGAACTGGATGGACTCTTGGTGTTCCCCTGACATAATCATAGTGACAGGGGCAGTGACGTGGGAGATCGAGGCAAGACAATGTCCATATAGAGCTCAGACAGGAACGGACAGGCTGAGTCTCTGGCAGGTTATTCCTAATTGTCGTGCCAACTCAATGTCCATGAAAGGCGGACAGGGTATGCGTGGAGTCTGGGTATCTAAAACTGAGCGGAATCAGGGGCTTACGAACAGAAGAGAGCGGAAAGTTAGCTGCACTCTCCAGATCCCTCCAACTCCAGGTGAGTCACGATTCTTTACTGGGCAGGCAGCGACACGGTGACCCTTGACAAGGCGGTAGAGGCAAAGGTTTGACTTCAGGCGCCGACAACGCTCCCCAGGAGTGAGGCACGGCTGATCTCCATGGGTTTGGACTGGTTGCTCTGAACTTGGGTCGGGACAGGCTGGGCTGAAACAGACTGTGGCAGAACAGTGGACGACCCACTACAAACAGAATTTGCCGGCTGGCTCGAATGCGCCTTTTCTTGTCTGCGGGTCCGGACGCGGCGGTCTATGCAGACAGCAAGGGCAATGGCATCGTCAAGAGTAGCAGGTGGCTCACCTGAAACCAGTTCATCTTTAATATAGTTGGCTAAACTGAGCAGGAAGACGTCCACCAACGACGATGAACTCCACATACTGTGACTAGCCAGGGTACGGAAGTCGACGGAAAATTCAGCTACCGTCTGATTACCCTGGCGGGCGGTCAGTAGAACTTGAGATGCTTCAGAATGCCGACAAATCGACGTTGAAGCATCTCAGTTTCGAATATGCAGAAAGATTAACAGACCGCGGTCTGTCGATCAAATTCTGCAGTCACCTGCAGAATTTGTACTTGTCCACGTGCTCCGTGGACAAGGTTCGGGGCTGTAGGTTGAATTGGATTCGGCAACTGGTCAGGAAAGCACGGACTTGATTTGGATCACCATCAAAGCGTTCAGGATTACTGATCTTTGGTTCAGGGACTAAGAATTCAGAAACAGAGCTAGTTGACGAGACAGGCAGGAGCACATTGGACATCATTTCCAGGATCTGATTGTGTTGTTGCTCATGAACAACCTGACTTAGTCCAGAAAATTATTCACACATCTTATCCATTTTTCCTTCAGAATATTTTAGTCATTGCATGGCAGTCAACTCCGGCTGAGACTGAGCGGAGTCCATTCTTGGTCGGATCGTACTGTCAAGGACCAGAACAGGCACAAGACTCAAGTGCACAGAACTCAGAGTTTTTAATTGTTAACAAGACTAGTTAACAGACCGGGCAGGCAGGGAGATACACTGGGATACGGACTGGTGGATTCACATGGGCAGGAGGAGCAGACAGGCTTGGGGAAACAGAAACTAAGTGCAGCTAAGGCAAGGTGAGCTGACGATCTGACAGGGGACAGAGGGTCGGGCTGGTTTATATAGTGGGGGAGCTAATCAGGTAACAGGGAACAGGTGGGAGGAAAGGACTGGTGCAGATGGCAGGCGGGTGGACAGGGCAGGCGCAGAGGGGAGGTGTGTGATCATGACATTTCAGTAATTCTTTATTATTTTCACATAGATTTTATTATTTCACTAGTACTTTATTATTTTCACTTGTATTTTATTATTTCAGTAATGTTTATTATTTCCACTTAGATTTTATTATTTCACTATTACTTAATTATTCCACAGGTGCACCTGTGGAATAATTGAGTAATAGATCAGATTGCCGTGTTTGAAGCGCAGAAAACGGGCGTTAGGACCCAACAAAACAACCCGTGTACCTCCGCTCTACGGCCGCTCTCTCCGCCTGTTCGCAGTCAGTCTGTGCCTGAGCGCGTCGCAGCGCTGGATGAGGCGCAATGATAACGCAAACAACGTATTTAGAAGAATGCCTCTGTCTATATGTAGTACTATATAAGTATCTATATGTGTCCGCCGTTTACGGAAGCACGTGCCGCGTCCGCATCTCTTAAATCCATCGATTTTATCTTCGGAACCCTCGACAAGACGTGCGTAAGATCCCGCGTTTTACGCACACGCTGGTTTGGAGGGAAACGACGGTTTGTAGGTTGCGGTTCGGTTCGGTATCGGCACCGGTTTTGGAACACGCCGTATACGGGGGTGCTGGATGGCTGGTGACGGAATTTGGACGCCAACTGCTTTTTTGCTTGCGTGACTTCGAATTCCGTCAGAGTCGGTGGTCGGTGCCATGTGGACGAGGATCTATCTCGCGCAGCGCACCACGCGCAGGTGTTGCACTCGGTGTTGAATTCTGGTTCCGTAGAAACAGAACCAAACTGAACCGGTAACTATTCCTCAGTAAGTTTCCAGGATGGATACTTGGAGTGTGGTCATCTTGCTGCAGCTCACCTGCGCTCCTCTGTTGGGATTCACGCACGGACAATTCTTTCCGGGTAAACATGTTTTATTACGTTTTTAACGCAATGGTGAATGAAATCACGCGTGAATGGATGTCTGCGTTAGGGGCTAGTAGTGAGCGTTAACGCAACAAGAGAGAGATAGACTGAGGAAAGAGTGGAATTTCTCTCTCTCTCTCTCTCTCTCTCTCTCTCTCTCTCTCTCTCTCTCTCTCTCTCTCTCTCTCTATCTCTGTGTCGACTGGAATGTCTAATGTGTGTTATTATTGTGTGTCCACATGAATGTCCCATGTGTCCATGTGCAACGTGGATCGAAATTGAACTGATTCTGAAACTGTCCGTGTATATTCTAGACTGTTGGCATGTGGCGCCGATTCGTGCGTATTGCGCGTATAAATAATACCGTATTCGTGTGTTCAAACCAAACCAACGCAGGCGTCTCTGTGTGTTATGATGAATGGGGACGTATGTCTTCATGAGGTGAAAGTATATTGACCCGATATGCGCGTCCACGTGGCGGTGAAGTGACTCCCTTTTCTATGCGCATTACTCGTCACCTGTTCCGAAGCCCCTGCGTTGGCTGCGTACATGCGCGCGCACGCCCCCCCCACACACACACAGAGGAAGAGGACTTCTACTCACATTCTTGTTGAGTTAATTCGCCTCATTTCGTGTTTTTTCTCATTCAAAATTTTGTGATAACACCCACAATTTCTGTCGTATGTCAGAGGAGAGAGGGAATGTGTGTGTGTGTGTGTGTGTCTGTGTGTGTGTCTCTGTGTGTGTGTGTGTGTGTGTGTGTGTGTGTGTGTGTGTACGTGTACGTGTGTCTTATCCTGTTTTGTATGCGCATCCCGTCCCCCCCGGGGACACTGGCACTTTGTGGTTCCTCCCCTGCGCCCCTCTCTGTGCGTAAACGCGCCGCACCTGTTTTTAATATTTGTAACCAGGCCTTTAATACAACTCGAGTAGCGCGATGTTTATCATGTACGTTTTTCTGTAGTAAAAAATGAAAGAATATGAAAACGGGAGGGGGATTTCACACGCTGTTACATGAAATATATACGGCTCCGAATATATACCATCATCGACCGCTAGGTGGAGACCCTGCCTCGCAAACGCGCGCGCGTGTTTGTGTGTGTGTGTGTGTCTGTGTCCGTGTCCGTGCGGGCTTTGGTGGACGCAACTAACGATCGTTTTGCTAATAAAACTGCACCTAATCAGATCAGAATTGTCAATGAGTATAAAAATAATTTGTTTCAGCGAGATGAGGACTTATATATGTATTTATAAATACATATTTTTTTGTGACTGGGTCGTGTGTGAGGTCTAGAGATAGAGTTGGGTTACCCTCGTCTTGTAATGAAATTGAAATTAGGGGCCACAACTAGGACTTTGAAGCGGTTCAAGGAACGAAACAAAAGGAACACCGGGAACTTTTTGTATTTTCCAGGGAACAGAAACGAAACCGGAAACGTTATCATTTTCCATGTTCTGGAACAGGAACACTTATTTTAAAATAATGGCAACCGGTTAATACCGGTTTTATTTGGTTCCTCAAAGGAGTGCACTTTGGGATAACTTAAAAAATAAAATTAGAGTGAAGTATGAAGCGTTGCGGGACTCTCTGCAGTGGGTTGTTGTGTGTTCACCCCAACACGCAACAAGACGTCGGCTGCAGAGCGCTACCAGCGGGCACCAGCGGGTCTCTGTAATGAGTCGTTGTGGGTTCGTCCCAGCATATATTATGTAGCATTAAGCAGCTGACAGGAACAGGATTAACTGTTCCGGGAACAATATTTTTTTGTTTTAACCGGTTCAGGAACGTGAATTTATTGGTGGAACTCATGACGGAAACGTTGTTCGAAACAAAACCAATTGGGAAAAAATACCGGTTAAAAGCCCTGGAAAAGATTATTCGAATACATGACGAGTTGTCGACTATTGAAGTGAAATATTGATTGAATATTCTCAGTGGGCAGAGATTAAAGTTGAAGCTGATGAAATAGATTACTATGTCTTACTGAAGTATTGTAAATTATACATTGTTGGTGCAGAACAACACTTGTGCAATGAACAATTCGAGACAAACTCATTACAATTTTATTCAGTTAATTTTGAGATATTCACTGGGTTAGGAGGACTACTTTTATAATGTAATTCCTCATAGTTTCAAGTTATTTATACAAAAAAATATTTCCAGTATATAAACATACATTTCCAATATATAAACGGATTGCCTGCCATTATTTTTAGATTACTTATAATCAGAACTGCAATATAAGGCGCTACCGAGCCCTGTGTACTAAGACCTCTAGACCAGAGATGCAGACTTGAGTCAAAAGACTTGACTCGCGAGTCACTTGAGTCACCAAAAACGGGACTCGAGACTCGACTCGGACTCGCGCCCTAAAGACTCAGACTCGACTCAGGAATCTAGGTCAATGACTCTCGACGAGTATTTGATGGCTTAAAATTGTTTTTATAATAATAATACTCATTCATAATTATGGCATTGCTATATAAACCTGTATCACATTAGCTAACTTTGAACTAACCATTCTGTGTGCGAGATATGCATGTAGTCAAATCTAGTTCTGCATTCAATTCCAAGCTTCTAGAGCTACATCTTAATAAATAAAAATGACTCGAGACTCTCCTCGGACTCATACCCTAAAGACTCAGACTCGACTCGGACTCGACCCCTAAAGACTCGGACTTGACTCGGACTCGAGCCGTAAAGACTTGAGACCCGACTCGGACTCGTACCCTAAAGACTCGGACTCGAGCCCTAAAGACTCGGACTTGATTCGGACTGGACCCCTAAAGACTCGGACTCACTCAGACTCACTCACGAGCAGTGATGCTACTGACCACAGGGGGTAGCCCTGCTTGATATGTTGACATGTCGCATGTGTTGACTCTATGCCAGTGCTGTCGACAAGCGTTGACCTTGTTC
Source organism: Bregmaceros cantori (assembly GCA_900302395.1). NCBI lineage: Eukaryota > Metazoa > Chordata > Actinopteri > Gadiformes > Bregmacerotidae > Bregmaceros > Bregmaceros cantori. Next base: position 7,180 of record OMKY01045067.1, read on the forward strand.
ATTACCTGGCCAAGTAAAATTCCATGTATGTGTACTGCTGTCATGTGTATGCAATATGGAGAATTAAAATGAATCTTGAATCTTAAAATTAACATGTTCATGCCTTCTTTTTTATATAAAATTAATGAAATTACATATTTATTTAAATATGTATTCATTGCATGTGCCCAACTTTGCACTGTAAAAATGATTAGAACATTATAAAATTCAATTCAGGTAATTTTTTAAAACATCTCGCAATGCATTATGGGTTATATTGCTTGGTCTTTGGCCACATCACACCGACTCAATTCATTGGCCGCTTACGGGTGTCACCTGACCAATGAGGCGTGACGCTGTGTTTGGTCGGTCATCAGTTTATTATAATTTATGAAGACTTGCTATAGATGAGTTTATGCGCTAAATACAGGGGGCTGGCACTTTGTCACAGCTGAAACACACTTCCAGTGTCTGTATAGCTGTCTGTGTAAAGTCATCGTAGTGGACGGAAGTGGCTGAAACACACTTCCAGTGTCTGTATAGCTGCCTGTGTAAAGTCATCGTAGTGGACCCAAGTGGCTGAAACACACTTCCAGTGTCTGTATAGCTGTCTGTGTAAAGTCATCGTAGTGGACCCAAGTGGCTGAAACACACTTCCAGTGTCTGTATAGCTGCCTGTGTGAAGTCATCGTAGTGAATGAATGAATAAATGAATGAATTTTATTTTAGGACAGACAGTACAGAGCCATTAAACCAACAATCAAAATCCACTGACTACAGCTCGCTCTGTGTGTCAGTTCAGTGTTTTCCCAAAAAATGGAAAATAGTTGAAAACCTGGCAAAATAATCGGCACCGAAAGTTCAGCCTAGAAATTTTACCAAGATTTACCTGTTGAACGTGTCAATAGTAAGATCTGTCCTATACTTTAACTTCCAAAATAACAATAATGTTTCATTGTGAGCATTGACGTTAGCTTCCAAAATAACAATAAAGTTTCACTATGAGCATTGACGTTAGCTTCCAATAGCAATGATGCAAATTCCTCTCTGCAGCGTCTCGGGAGAGAGCCGTCATCGAGCGCGCCCTGCAGTCCTTCAGCGCCGTGTCCTGCATCCGCTTCCGTCCAACCTACTCAGACGACACCGACTGGATCAGCATTGAGTCCCAGGGCGGGTACGACACAACCTTAAAATACAACAAACACAACCCTCTTTGTGAAAAAAAAAAAGATTCTTCACTCCTTTGTGTCCTGTCTTAGCCAGCGAATGGACAGGTCGTTACAATAAGAAAACAGTGTTTCCGCGTGTCAGAAAAGTTATAAAGAGTCACCATGATGACGTTGCAATAAAAAACGTTACCGTCATCTCTAGGCGACGACGACCATGGCGGCAAGGGTTGCTAGGAACGTCTTTAGGCGACGCCAGCAGTGAAAGAGTTAAAACGATGAACCTGATTATTAACCTGAAATGTTAATTATTAAAATTATTATTATATGTTTTACTTCTCACTCCTTTTTGAAGATGTCTAATTTGGTTGGTTGTTTTCTTCTCAGTTGATATTTTGGAGTATTAATTTCATTTATTTGTATTTGTATTTTTTTTTTACACCTCCTTCCTATTCAGGAATAGGAAGTGTGATATGTTTAGTGAAATATTCAAAATAAACTAAACTAAAAATGATTAACCTGATTATTAACCTGATATGTTAATTATTAAAATTATTAACATGATTATTAACCTGCAATGTTAATTATTAAAAAATATCAATTTTGCAAACTTTTTGCGATTTCACCATTTCTATGTATTGTTCATTTTTCTATTTTTTAGCATTGCCATGGAAGGGCCTACTCTTCCTGCTAACTTATTGTGTTTCCACCCATTATGTGTCGTCGTTGGGGCTCAACAGTATTCAGTATCCTAGAGAGTGGGCGGGGCCATGACACTGGGAATAGAGACTGACACCATATATTCAACACATGGGCCAAACAAGTAAACGATTAATCGCTGCCGATTAATCGATTATGGAATTAGTTGACGATTATTTCAATAATCGATTGATCGGTTGTAGCTCTAAAACAAACCAACTTGTTAATCAGTAAAATTAAATGTTAAATCGAGCGGCTTTAACAGAAAGATACAATCATTCAGGCTTAAAATTGTAGACGCAGAGCAGGCCAAGTTTGCGGCGGCCAACGCAAATGACTTCTATAGCGTGTGGTGATGATGTCACAATAGGCCATGCAGATGTTCAAATGTTGTTTTACGTTTTCTCCAGTCGAGATGTCCCAATCACTGTTTGCTCCGTCCGATACATAGTCCTGACCCAAACTGTTACAAACTAGTATGTTTAAAAAATGTAAACCATTTGTAGCTCATTCTGCTTGGAGAGATGTATTTAGCTTCATTGAAAATAACAATTGTGCTAATTAATTAATGTTCCTACAAATGTTTGTATCAGGACTTGTTTTGGGAATTGTGATCGCCCGATCCTGATCGGCCAAAATGGCGCATTATCGGAATTGAAAAACAAAAACAAAAATAAACAATCACCGATCTGAGTATTGGGACTTGTTTGCAGTAGCTTGGCGAGCCAGATCCAACAAATGGGTCACGCATCGCAAATCAGGCAGGCGTCCTGCGTATACAGCTTGACCAATCAAATTATTTGAATCAAGAAGTGGGAGTTTGGTATGGGCGAAGTGAAACGGAGTTTCGTGGTCACGCCTCCAAGCCGCTTGTCCCACCTACTGCGCTGTGACTGGATAAAACGGATTGACACTTTTTTTGGCACATTTTCCGACCCTGGTTTTATCAGACCCAATGATCGTTCTACCCGTGTGCGACGCGTGGACGATTAGCTGGTTCTGGCTCGCCAGGCTAAGTTTGCAGTGTGTGAATCTAAGCACCTCAGTGTTGTCGTTGTTTCCACCCCAGATGTTTCTCCATGGTGGGCCGTACTGGCGGCAAGCAGGTTCTCTCTCTGTCCCGTAACGGGTGCATCTACCACGGCACCGCTCAGCACGAACTGCTGCACGCGCTGGGTTTCAACCACGAACAGACTCGCTCCGACCGAGACAACCACATCCGTGTCCTGCTCCACAACGTCATCTCTGGTGAGGAGAGAGGAGTATTGGTTAGGGATGTCCCAGAACGTTCCCTATCCTCTACTCCCAATAGACGAGCTTACCTGCGAAATACAGGGGGCTGGCATTTTGTCCTGCTGGGATGAAACCCACTTCCGGTGCCTGTATGAGTTCCATTTAATCCCGTCGTAGTGGACCGCGATGGCTCACAAAAAACACACAAAATGCTCAAAGATTCTAAATCCAACCAGTAGACGTTGCTGTGTGACCAGTTGCCCATCATCTCCCTTGCATCGTTCATCATTTTACATAAATATTGATGAAATACAGTCAAAATCCGACTTAAAGTTACTCACCGAGTGGTCACATGTTCTTCTGGACCAATATGATGGCTGCTTTTAATAGTCCTTCCAAGAGGAATGAGACAATGGAACGAGTTGCACTGATTATTAAATCATGCATTTGTGGGTCACAGATCTGCACGAGAGCATTTGGGTGAGGAATAGCACACCGCAAGTTACCACCATCCGTTTTAAATAACCCTGTAGGTGTGTGTTCCCACCCAATATACTAAGTGAAAAATTGCCAAAAACACTGCGAACTAAATGACACCGGACGTGACGTTGAGACACCGGAAGTACCCCCCGAACTTGTCTATATAGTGCACTCACTTACAGTGCACTCAACAGCAACGGCAGAGTTTCAGACACTAGAGTCGGTGCCATCAAAATTATTACAAGTTTATAAAATTCAACAATCATCACAGAAAGTCAAAAGCACTTACCGTTATAACTATTTGCCGCGGTCGGTCGTTGTTGACTTCCGCCGCAGTAATCCTTCACCGAACCAAAACAGCCGGAGTATATGATGTTCGGCTTGATTCGCTTCGTCCGAATCACATTGAAGAATTGCATGAATCTTTAGATGGAAAATACATGTAAAACCCGGGTAAACCTACAATTGACACATTGTACATGCCATAACTTAAAGTAAAAATGTTGCCAATAATTTGAATAAATAATTCTAAAACGAAGTAACGCATAATGTAAAAATACCACTTGTGATCGCATATGGAACTGGAAGTTGGACCACACTGCTGAAGGAAAGTTCTTGTATGTAATTCTTGTATTTTCCACGCGCAGCCACTTCTGTTTACAAACATTGTGTTACAAGTCAGTGGGAGCTGCTGGAGGAACGGCGCACTTCGTCTGCGGACCGCCCATCCCTTTCACCGGCACCTACACGATGTAGGACGATGTAGGTGCCGGTGAAAGGGATGGGCGTTCCGCGGACGAAGTGTGCCGTTCCTCCAGCTGCTCCCGCTGACTTGTAACACATTGCAATGGTCTTTAGTGCACTATATAGGGAATAGGGAGCCATTGTGACTGTACCGGGGTCTAAACTTGTGTTGTTTCTGACCAAGGAATGGAATACAACTTCGACCGACAGAACACACTGAACCAGGGAACACCCTACGACTACAACTCAGTCATGCAGTACCACAGGTCGGTTCAACCAGCTCTCTCCATCTCTCTCGTCCTCGGCCATTGGTGTCACTCAGCCTACTCTGCACTACTCTAGGAGCACTGGCACTGATAATGGGTTGCTACACATACTGCTAGCACTAAAATTACTAAACGTGACGTGTTCTCTATCCGAGACATACAATAGGTTGATTTAGCTGCTCTTCACTTTGCCGGGTCAACACAAATCTCGTCCCGTCAGTGAACGTTTGAAGTTGTTAAAATACTGCACTGTTGTTAATGTCCTGTAGTAAAATATTTGCACTTTTTTACCTCCCACCAACACTAATTGAAATAAATACCACTGTTAAATATTTCACGTTAAGAATCAAGTCTTTATAATGAATAATACAATTACGACTTTAAGATTCATCAACACATGATGAATCTGAACGCAGGAGAACAAAAACGAGGTACAACATTTGTTTACACTTCAGTCCTTTGACCGATATTGTTTTGGAATGCAAATATCGGCGGATCTCTAACACTGAGGGGTCCTCAGGTACGCCTTCACCAGGAACAACCAGCCCACCATGGTACCCATCCCCGACCCCAACATATCCTTCGGAGAGGCCACGGAGATGAGTCAGAATGACATCATCCGACTCAATCGCCTCTACCAGTGCTGTGAGTCAATTGAAATTCAACCAATCAGGAAGATGTTAATCAACCTATCCCCAAGTCGAGGCTACACCGTATTTATATGTTACTGTAACACAGCTGGGGGCGTGTCCTCCTCAAATCAGGTAGATGTTAACCAACCTATCCCCAAGTGGAGGCCCATAGACGCTAGTGCCGACTAGACGAGGCTCGTGCAGACTCATACCGATACCCAGCATGGAAACAAAAATAAATAATAATGATGTAGCCAGTGAATATTGTGCTAGGTCTACTTGTAAGTAATGTTATAATGTTTGTTTGATAAAATATATTCTATATTCCCTACAGAGGGAGAGCAGCTGGGACCACCATCGCCGCCTTCCAACGCCTGTCCAAAGAAGACCCTACAAATAAAGTTGATGACCAAACTTGTTTGACTGTGTGAAAAATTAACAATACAATGAAAGCATATGGGGCGCACCATGTACTCTACTTAGTGCACTATATGGGGTAACCGTGTCCGAATACTCCATGGCTGTGTCCTATTGGCCGTGGTAGTTTTTTCATTATTTACTCCGACTGTGCCATTTTTTAAAAGTTTAGGTCATTTTTAAAACGTCTCGCAATGCATTATGGGTTATATTGCTCTGTCTAGGGTACAGCCGATACTCACTACTTTTTGCGGTGCATTGTGGGATACTTTCAATGCACTATATAGGTTACATGGAGAATTTGGACAGCCCTACAAAATGGCGTGCACCCCATATAGTGCCCTATATGGGGGTTAGGGGGCGATTTCGGACACAGCCATTCTGATGGAAGGATTTAGGTATCAGGAAATCGTCATCATCTGGCATCATAC